>CBVK0100455837.1:1108-12248 GCA_900067695.1 Picea abies
AAACATATCTTAAATTTGTAACGGGCCCATACATGCCCACATGTCACAAAGATAGGATAGTGTTTATAATTTCGCTTTCTTAGATCAAAACACTAGGAGAGTTTAAAAGGTTTGTAACGGGCCCATACATGCCAACATGTTCAATCTAGGATAGTTTCATGCTTTTTCTAGATTAACTCACACATAGGGAGTTAAAGGATAGTAATGGACCCACATGTCCACATGCTAGCTTCCTAGGGATTTTGAATTCCGCAAGGTTGTACCAATGACATCTAGCTAATTAGGTAATCAAACTCTTGTAAGGACCAAGCGAAGTCCACATGCAGCAAGGTGACATCTAATTAACTAAAACTTGGCACACTTTCACTCACACACAAAAGTCACTTCTCACTCATATAGATTCTTCTTGAAACATGGAGGTCTAAGTACGTTTCCTCCAAAGGGATTCTGAAAAAACCCCATCTTTTCTTGACAGGACTATCCACTCCCACTTTTAATGAAACGAGGTTGGTTTTCACCCCCAGCCTCACAAAACAACTTCATCTAAAAAATTTCTAAAAACTCACTAGGTTTTCCTCCACAGGAGGTGCCAAAAGAAATTTTTAGTCTAGGTAGGATTTCGGGGATAGGCATCCAAATAACTCCCCGTTATCTGGTTCTCACATTTTCAAAACATAGAGGTTGACAAATAGGGAACTACAAATCCTCCAAGTCAAGTGTTCCAATCACCATAAGGTAGAGAGATACCCGTGAAGGGTCAAAGGTCGAGGTCCGGTTTTTCTGTGCGTCCCCCCTTGAGGCACCCACCTTTTGGATGGGATCCAGCCCGTGACCCATTTCTTAGGCCGAAAATCTAAATGTCGTACTTTGACCGAGGTACCTAGTGACCAACTTTAGGACATCTACCTAAGTGGCGATTGTGGGATGAAATTGCACCTTGATTGGATTTTGTGTGGCTATTGGGAAGTATCGCCAGCTTTTTCGGGATATGCCCCCTCTACCCCTCATTATAACCAATTATTTCATCCTTCACTAGTTTCTCTTCTGGTGACTTCAGACCCCACTATTGAGTACTATTGGAAGGTCCAGTGCTATTTGAGAGGAAGGACGTTACGTTTGCTAGGACACGAGTATTTGATTTCTTTTTTATTTCCCCACACGAACAAAACCCCGTTACCCACATATATGCTTCTTTCTCATTTTATGTATGATGCACATCTGATTACAGTTTGATTTGGATATATATATTGTGTAAACAATCACATCAAAGACTCTTGTTTCTATTTTTCTTTCACCACTTGTTGCACACATTCACACAACTAGTCTGACATCATAGGGGAACCACAGAACCCCTGTCATTCACGATGCTTGCTCAACCTCTCTCCTATCTTAGGGGGAGTATCTGGTCATACCTGCTCATCAGTACCTCCTTCACACACTCCTGTGAGTGCTACTATCTTAGGATCAGCTTTGCTTGGTTCTACATTACTTGGGTCCACTTCCCAAGGTCATCCATTCACTCGCTCTCCTTCACATGGAAGCGGGGGACCCACTTCCTCTCAAGGAGGGAGCACCAACCCACCTAGTCCCCATCAAGGGTCAGGTTCACAACACACTATGGCTGGAGCTAACCCTCCCACCCCACTACAGATGTCGTATTTGGCCTCTCTCAACATACCGGATCTCACCAAGCTCACCAATGATCCTATATTGCATGATGCCACATGGCCTGCAATGCCAACAAAACTTCCTTCAGACATACCAAATTTTGAAGGAAAGGCGAGGGATGATCCTGCCAACCATGTCATGACCTTTCATCTATGTTGTTCTTCCAATAGAATTATGGATGATTCCATCAGACTACTATTATTTCAACGCACACTTACTGGCCCATCAGCCAAATGGTATGTCGAAGAAAAATCAGGGTCCCACACAACCTTTGAGTCGTTGGCCAAAGCATTCTTAACCTTCTTCTAATTACCCATCTACCATGACAACAGTCTATAACTACTGTCTAACTTCAAACAAACCTCAGCCACACACATCACTGACCACATTCATGAGTGGCGTAGGTGACATAGTTTATGTAAAGTAGAAACCACCAAGCAACAGTGCCTTGACTGGTTTCTTAGATCACTTGTCTCTCTCCTTGGTAAGGATGTAGCTTCTACCTTCCCGCAATCTGAAGCGGAAGCCATCAGTAAGGCCCAACATTATGACCTCATCTATGCACAGTCAGGGTATTTATACATGGTACTTCCTAATCTTCCAAAACCTGTGCCGTTCGGCCAAGACAAGCCTGGGATGTCTCACTCAGCAGACAGACTAATAGGTGCCACCACACACCATGGTCCACAACCCCAACCACCACCGATGTATGGAACACCTCAATACCCACTGGCATATGGGGGCACTCCTTATTACCCCCCACCCCCTTATCAATAGCCATACCCTGTTGCTATACCTCCACCCATTAGTGGACCACCACCGACGCCTCCCATACATCCACCTCTTCCAGCCACTAGTGGTACTCCCTCAACATCCTTTTATAGTACTAGCAAAAGCGCTACACTTTCCTATGTACCTTATGGATTGGTACCACCACAAAATCCATACTTCCCTTTTCCTGGTCCGCCACAGCCCATGGCTCCCCCACATCCACATGCGGGGGTAAATTTTGCTCAACCTTCTGCTGCTCAACAATACCAAAATTTTGAACAGTTGAACACAGCCAATCCAACTCACCTGTCAAACAATATCAAGAAGAAAGGATGGAACAGGAATAACAACAACCCTGGTCAAGGCGAGAATCAACCCCCACAACACCAACCCACTAGGGGCAACCAGAACCAAGGGAACCAAAACCCCCAAGGGGGCAATAACAACAAACGCCAAGGGATAAATAATGTTAAAACCATTTTCCCTTGTTCCCTTTGTGGTGATTTCGGTCAGTACACTCACCATTGCCCCCAGATCACTGATTTTAAAAGGTTGAAAGACTCTGGGAGCTTTCCCCCTTCTCCTGCGCAACCTGCCCCTCAGCAGGCACCACAAAAATACATGCAACAACCCCCTCCCACCATGATGCAAAATCCTATCCCGCATCAAGGTGTAATAAACACCCAATAGGACACGTAGCATCCCCCACCTCAGGTGGGCCAATACCACAACCCCAAATATCTAGCAGAGTGAACAATTCTCCTCACCAGTGAAGAAGAAATTCTTCTGCAAAAACGCAATCGTCAGTATCATACACCAGCTGAGTCTACTCCTATCTCTCTAGAGACAAACCCTACACCGACAGGACCCCCATTGGTGATCCCTCACCCTTCTTCCAAACCACCATTACACATCCCTCGCATCCCCTTGCACAGGAATGTTCACAACCCATAGGCTAGGGAAGCTCATAACTATAGCTTGGTAGATGACTTAGCACAATCCCCGACTGCCATGTCAGTTTTGGAAGTCCTCCAGACTTGTCCTACACAGCGGAAATCACTACTTTCCACCTTGGGGGCAGTTGACCCTGCAGATACTCGACTTATCACCTTTGATCTTGATAGCTGTGAACCTCGTCTTCCCGCCTTAGTCACTATTCAAATACCAGTAAAAATACGGAACATCACTGTTCATTGGTGTATCATTGATGAAAGGGCATCTACATGCATCATGTCCAAAACAGTATGGAAGAAACTTGGTTCCCTGGAACTCATACCCTCCGCCATCACATTACGAGCTTATGACGGACGACCATCATCTCCTGAAGGGCTCTTCCAAAATGTCCCTGTGGAACTTGGGGGCAAAACTATTCTCATTTACATCGAAGTTATCGACGCTCCGCTCGATTAGAATATCTTGTTCAGACGTAGCTACATGTATGCTATGAAGGCAGTGGCATCTTTCGTCTTTCAGACAATCATGTTCCCCCACAATGGGAAGATTGTGACCATCGACCAAGTCTCACATTATGAGCTAAGCCCATCTGCCAATCTCTATAACATTCTTCCTCTCATCCACACCAGCCATGCCACATACCCACTCGTAGAGATGGGTCCTGGGATTTTCAAAGATCCATCCTTATTAGGGACATACCATGGAGCATCACCACTCCTTCCCCCTAATCAAGTATGCGTCATCTCATCTAACAAAACTCACACAGAGGATGCTCGTCCTCCTCAGGAGGCTTCAGTCATTCCTGACGTCTCAATAGTCGCAGAACCACTCCCACAGGAGCCTCCTGTGCACTCGTCAACCCCTATGGTCCACGAATCCACATCCCCTCAGGGGTATAGTCCCATTTGGGAAATAATTCCACAACCCCTCACTCAAATTCCCTTCTCTTACCCTCCACCTGGTATAGAATCTTTTCAGGTAGCAGCAACACTCACACTACCCAATATGGTGTTAGCAATCCCAGTGTGTTATTTACATCCACCTGAGATGGTCCCTCGCCCATCCCTTCCCCCACAGGAAGGCCTCCCCATGACGATTCCCGTCCTTACCCCCACTACCCCCATACTCCCTACCCCCCCTGCTACAGCTGGGGGCAGGAGAAAGAAGAAGGAGCCCACAGCTCCACTTCCTCCCTGCATCCCACCACCTTGCACGCTCTGTGAGAAAGAGGGTCACCAAACCAACAACTTCCCATCACTACCAAAATTACGAAATTTGATTCCCCTCAATCAAACTCCCACAACACCCATCACTACTGCTAGTCCTACTACTACCACCCAACCTTCCAGTAGTAAAGGGTTGAGGACCAAATATGCTTGTGCTATATGTTCAGAGTATGGCCATTACACCCACCATTGCCCAGCACTGTCGTGCTTTCGACAGACATTAGCGGCCGTATGCCAGAACTTCAAGAACAACCCATGCCCTACTACGTCCTCTTCGAATATCACTGACATTTGCTATGTCACCACTTCTGTCAATGAATGTATGAGATTCCCTTGCTCTCTCTGTGATTCATTAACTCACTTTACATACCAGTGTCCTATGATCCTCGCATACCGGCAACATCAATTGGCCCTGCGTCACCAACCCGCAGCGGTAGTAATTGACATTACTTCATCACTCGAGGATCTTCATGTCATTTCTCTAGAACCCAAGGCACTCCCAATGCCTCCTTGGTTCTTAGATGACGTATCTGAGGATTTACCCCGTAACCCACCCAACTCTCCTGCTCATTCCCCTACAGAAACTCTCCACCCAATCACCACGAGTACCCCTCAGTACTTCAATATATGGTTTATGTCGAGTGAACCCTCCCCATCTCCTAACATTGTTTCCCCTACTTCTTCATCAGGGGGAAATCACACTGTCACCAAGGTCACTCCTCATGACCCATTGTATTCCCGACGTTTCCTATGCGACGAGGAAATACTCGAAGAGATAAACTGCCCAGACTCTCCCTGGGATGTGCTACATCATCGTGCCCTCTTCTCTCCACAGGAAGCCCCCATGCCTCCTAATCAAAACCCCATTTACGCAGTTGAAACCAAATATTTTATCCCATCCGGGCCTATCGCTTGGTTCAACAATCCCATTCCTGCCCCTGACGCTTTTGAAGAAGGTAATATGGCTAACTTTTCCCCCACTATCAAAATCAACATTTCCATTAAACATGGCATCGTCGAAGAAATCATCATTGGAGCTGCTTGCACTCCTCAGGAAATTGCCGCATATAAAGCCCTCTTCCAAGAATATAGGGATATTTTCACCTAGTCATACACGAAGATGCCTGGCCTCGACCCATCTATTCTCGAGCATTGCATCAAAACCTAGCCTGACATCACACCAGTTCGTCAGAAACAGCGACTGCTACACCCATCCAAGGCTGCGGCTATCAAAGCCGAAATTGACAAATTACGTACGGCCGGATTTATTTACCCCATCGCTTACACTTCATGGGTTTCCAATCCTACACCTGTTGACAAAAAACAGGGCACTATCCGCATTTGCACCGACTTTTGCGATCTCAATAACGCATGTCCCAAAGACAAATTTCCAACGCCTTTCATCGATCAAATTATCGATGACTGTGCCAGTCACGAGGCTCTCTCCTTTATGGATGGATTCTCTGGCTATAACCAAATTCAAATCCACCCAGCCGATCAATATAAAACTGCATTCATTACCCCGTGGGGTACTTTTGCATATCGTGTCATGCCTTTTAGCTTAAAAAACACCGGTGCAACTTTCCAACGGGAAATGACATACATCTTTCACGATCTGGCTGCAATCATCCTTGCCTACTTGGATGACCTCATAGCTCGATCCAAGAAATGCACCCATCACCTCGATGATTTACGAATCATCTTTCAACGGTGTCGTTAGTACAACATCCACTTGAACCCTCTCAAGTGTGTGTTCTGTGTCACTGCAGGGTGCCTCCTCGGTTTTATCGTTTCCCAAAGCGGTATTACCGTGGACCCCCTTAAAGTCAAAGCTATCATTGAAATTCCACCTCCTTAGAATTTATGGCAACTACAAAGTCTACAGGGCAAAGCTAACTTTCTTAGATGCTTTGTTCCTGATTATGCCATACACGCACATGGATTCCTTTGCTTACTATGTCACGACATCCCTTTTCATTGGGACGACTACGCCCAACAGTCATTTGACGATCTTAAAGCAGTGCTTTCAAATGCACCTTTGATTAGTGCACCTAACTACAATCGCGACTACATCCTCTACATATCAGCATCAGCTGTATCAGTAGCCGGCATCCTCATCCAGCTCAGAGATGACAATCATGAACACGTCATTTACTACGTTAGTAAGAACCTCTCAGGACCACCCTTGAATTATAAACACGAAGAGAAACTTGCTCTTGCAGTTGTCCTTGTAGTCCAGAAATTGTGCCATTACATTCTGCTTCGCACCACCAAGGTCGTCGCAGATTCCAACCCTATGCAATATTTTCTCAGCCGTCGACAAGTTAACGACAAATTCGCTCGATGGATCATTATCCTTCAGGAGTATGACCTTGAGTTCTCGAAACCTAAGAGTAAGAAAGCCCTCGTTATCACCGAACTTGTCATGGCCCTCCCCTCTGACACACCCAGTACCCCCGTTAACACTGACTTTCTTGACGAACATCTTTTTTACATCGCTTCCGATGATCCTTGGTATGGCGACCTTCTCATCTACCTACGAACTCAAAATTTCGGTAACCATCTATCACGAGATGATCGTCGGCGTATTCGCCATCAGGCCCCCCGCTATCTCCTCATCTGAGACATCCTATACCGGCGGGGCGTCGAAACCATTCTCCGTCGATGCCTGACTATTGATGAGGTCGTCAGGGTCTTAAACGAATACAACAGCGGCACATGCGGGGGCCATATTTCGGGTATATCCACTACTCAAAAGATTATCTGGGCCGGTTACTTTTGGCCTACCCTGTTTCATGATTGCATTCATGCCGTGAAACGATGTGAGCAATGTCAGCTCTATGCCAACAAAGCCCACGCTCCCCCCGCTCTTCTTCACCCTTTCATTACTGTGCGCCCCTTTTGTAAATGGGCATCGACTTTATGACTTGTAATCCCCCCTCCAACAATGGTCACAAACATTGTTTTCGCCGTTGATTACTTCACCAAATGGGCCGAAGCTATGCCCACTTTCAACAACACCGCTGACACTGCAGCGCGTTTTTTCTTTAACCACGTCATATCCCGTTTTGGAGTACCACTCCAAATTGTTTCCAACCATGGGAAACACTTCGAGAAAGAGATATTCGTCGAACTCTCATCTCGGTTAGGCTTCTCTCACGAGTTTGCCTCACCATATTACCCTCATTCAAATGGACAGGTCGAGGCAGTGAACAAAGTCCTCAAGACCAACGGTTAATAAACATAAAACCAATTGGCATCATATGTTATTTTCCGTGCTATGGGCTTATCGAACGGTAGTAAAAACTACTACAGGTTTCACGCCATTTCATTTAGTCCATGGGGTCGAGGCAACTCTTCCCATTGAGTGCGAAATTACCACCCTACGCACCATAATTGAGCTTTTACCTGACACTGCTCCAATGGAGCAGCGCTTGCTGAACTTGCTCCAATGGAGCAGCGCTTGCTGAACTTGGAGTCTCTGGATGAAGATCATCAATCTTCCTTACAGAACAATGAGGCAGCTAAAAAACGATCCAAAGCTACCTTTGATCGCCATGTCAACCTTCGATCATTTCGCGAAGGCAACCTCGTCCTGGTCTATGATATCGCCCATGATACCTTTGGCCATGGAAAATTCGAATCACTTTGGCATGGCCCTTACATCATCCAACATTGCCTCACCAAAGGCGCATACATCCTAGCCTCCCCCGAAGGCCTCTCACTCAAGGAACCCGTCAATGGGTTATACCTTAAGAAATTTTATGCTTAGAAGTAGTCATTCTAGTTTAGGTTAGTTCTTCTTCTTATTTTTAGTGTTTTTAATCTTTTTTCTCCTACCCTCTCGTCTAAACTATCCTTTGTGCTATTGACAGATGCTTCCTCCACCAGCCTATCACATTGATTACATCGATGGTGCCAACCGTTGGACACAAAATCTCGCTTCAGCTTCTTGGGCTCTTTACACCCCCTCACATGAAGTGTTACATTCAAGCGGCATATGTTTGGGGCCAGCAACCAACAACCAAGCCGAATATACTACTGTCATTGGCCTCCTGGCCGACACCCAACATCATCATATTCATCACCTTAGCATCACCTTAGCCTATCAAAAAAAAGATATACATCATACATCAATCAGGGTGCCTCTATCGCACCCCCACCTACTCCTCCCTTAGGAGGAGGTGGTGGCCCACCCCCACCCCCATCTGCTCATCCAGTCACTGTTGCAGCAGGTAAAAATGAGGTGGCAATGTGGGCCCTACAACTATATATAGGCCTTTTTCCAAACTTCCACTCACCATTCCGAGAGCCCACTGTGTCCATTTTTCAAACCATCTTCAGCCACGGGATCAACATCCTGTCACCTACATCACAACTGTCCCTGGGTCACTTTTCATCCTGAGCCCCCGTAGCACCTTTTTTCATATCATGGTCAGGTATGCACATGCATTGTCACATTTATCTAATATATGCTCATATCTTTGATTCTCTTCAGATATAGTTCACTTTGGGTATTTGGTTGTTCTGTGCGCAGGTACTGGCTCGTCATTTCATCAAAATTCTTCCTTTAGGTATATACTCAACACTGGCATGTAGTTTTTCATGCTGTATCGCACTTGCATTTCCAGTCACACCCTCTGATGTTCACCTCTAGGATCTCCATTCCCAGCTCTTCAGTACCCATGCCTCCATTTGCATCATCGATACTGTTACCCAGTAGCATTCTCACCCACATGAATTGTCCCATTCATAGCACCCTTTTGGCACTTTTTGACACTCATGTTGTTCTTCATTACCCTTTAGGGATGGGAGTCCCAATAGTCTTTCATCATGTCGTGAATCAACCACATACTTCTTCTCCTCATTTTGCTAGCTTCCCATATGGACTCCCAGATCATCTCTTTATGGTTCTATTCTTTTTACCTGCACCTTCGCAGGATCGTGAACCCTCCATTTCATCCACCATCAGTTTTCCCATCTGCAAACCTATCTTCATTTCACCTACTTCATATAGAAACTCACCAATGGGGCCCCCACCCTTCATCAATTTTCCAAGAAAATTCTGCCCTCCCTGGGGCACTCATTTCACACTGGGGCACCCGTTTCTGTATTTGTACATTTCTCCCCAAAATTATTCATTATTTATTTTACAAATGCCTTTATTTCCAGTCATTACATTTTCTTTTGTCGTCATCGTTGGTGACTTGCTTCCTTTTGGCCACACACAACCCATGTCACCCTTGGTTGGAGCATTACTTCTCATCTTCCCTTGCCGGCATCGTCCATATCTTCAGAGTACTACCTAGGTCACTTACCTCTACCCTCTGAATTTGTTCACCTTGTCCCACCTCTGGCACAACTTATCACTGGTCTTGTCGTCCCCCTGACACTCGACCTTGTTACGCGATTGCGGCCACTTTTTATCTCATACATCCTCCAACCAAGGGAAGTCTTGAGTCTTCCCACTTCTTGACTTCGTCCATGTACCTCTGCCACTTCCTCACCTTAGTAGATTTCATGAAGCCCTTTGCTTCTGGGAGTCGCGTCCCCCTTTTTTCGACATCAGCACAATTTTCTAGAAGGGTGACAATATCTTGATTCTCATTTTCCATTCAATGAGAGATCTCGAACGACATAGGGGGAAACACCATTGCTCCCTGCTGTCATTGGCCCCCATAACATTCGACGCCAACACTTTCTCATGTTATGGTGGGTCTTACTTTGCAACTATTGCAGTTATTATTATCATTTGCCGAAGACCTCTGAACTTGGTAGGGCCATCAATGCCCGCATCATCATCGTGGCTTATTACCGCGATCATTGCCTATTGTTCAGAGTATGTTCCTTTGCAAGAATTGTCTTCTACCTTTATCATTACCGCCCCCGAGGTCACTGCAATTGTCTACACCAACACTTCAGTCATCTTTTTTCAAAGTTACATAACACAAGCATGGGGCATGCCCACCTCGTTTGTACATAGTTTTCTATTTTTCGGCACAACTCTTAGAAGGTCGGGTCCTACCGATTCTTTTTTTCTCCAACGGATCTCTCTGAACGGTCCCACTATTGCTCTCCCTTACAACAACATTTTCAGTAGAAGAAACATTGATGGATTTTGGCTATACGTATGCTCCTAACCTCATCCATCAAGGGGCATCTGTTATCACTGAAATTTCGTCCGCACATGGCGATAAGAACTCAGCATCGTCAAACAGTAATGAAGTCATTCATGGCACTGAATTAATTTCACAGCATTGCAAAAAGGTCAAAAACTATACAAAGTAACCAAAAAATTGAAGGGCGATTTACAGAAGTTTGGTGCACGCGCACATGCGCGGAACAGGAACGTACCATACGCGCATACACACATGATACGCGGTTGTTGGCACAAAAACCTGCACACCTGCTAAATGGCGCATTTATTGAATTGGTCGGCCTCCCAACCACTTATGGATCAGCTCCCAAGCCGATTTGACCCTCAAATTTGAGCTGAATCCACATGGTAGGCTGGTCAAAGA
>CBVK0100455846.1:0-11557 GCA_900067695.1 Picea abies
CGGGGGCAACCCTAGTTATGGAAAACCAAATCCTATCCAGGGTACTATTCCTGCATAGGGGGGAAACCCAGGAATCCCTTCCCCCCAAGGAGCTTGGAATCCTTGGCAAGGATCAACTTCCTTGTCATGGATGCCGACAGGGGGCAACCTCTTCCAAAGTCATTGGAACCCCAGACAAGGTTCAACACATATGCCCGTCGGGCCGGCAGGGGGAATCCCCTCTAAAAATCCTTGGACCACAATGCAAGCCCAACCTCCTTTGTCCTTCTACGGAAGTCAGTCGATGATGCCTCAACAAGCGCAAAATTTGTATGCTGGTCCTGGACCAATTTTTTACCAGAATCCTGGCCAGCAGCCAAAATTTTCCTGGCAACCTGGTGTTACCAGAATCCTGGCCAGCAGCCAAAATTTTCCTGGCAACCTGGTGCCAATCAAAATCTAGGTCCCTTTTTCCACATTCATAATCAGTAGCCCAAACTACCTTTCATAGAAACCTTGCATTTTCTAGAATTAAGAAGTTTGTTGAATGAACCTATCTGTCACGATCCACGTTGGCCTCCTATGCTGACCAAGTTTCCTTCGAAAATTCCCAGGTTCGAAGCCAAACCTAACAAAGATCCAGGCGATCATGTGACTACTTTTCATCTCTGGTGCTCATCTAACTCATTGAAATACGACTCCGTCCAGTTGCACTTGTTTCAACGTAGTCTCATAGGGAGTGCTGCGAAATGGTACATTGAGCTCGACCGCTCAAGATACTCTTCCTTCGGTGAATTGGCAATGGCTTTTTAAACCATTTCCAATTACCTGTGAGATATAATGCCGACATCGAATTGCTAGCCAACTTTGAGAAAACCAAGGTAGTCCATATCTCCGATCACATCTGAGAATGGAGACGCTAGAAGAGTTTGATAAAAGTACCAGTCCCACGAGAATTTTTGCTGGAGTGGTTCCATAAGTCTTTGGTACCCTAATTATCCAAATATGTAGCGATGTCCGGAGTCTTTTCTGAAGAAGATGCGATAATGAGAGATCAATAGCTTGAGCTGATTTACTCACAATCTGGCCTACTTTATGAAATCTTGCTAGATGCACCTAGGTCAATTCTTGACAAAACTAGACAGAGAGCTGGACCACATGTCGATGGTATTGTCAGTTCAACACAAGCTAATACTATTGATCCACTATCAAAACAATTGCAAAAATTGTCGATACAATAGACAGTGGCCAGCCAGACCACAGGTCCAGCTGCTCCCCCTACCCAAATGTCAGATGTACACAACGTACAATCGACAAACCTGAAGGTCCAACGGGAAGAAGAAATAATGAAAGAAGGGTAAAGGGGATAAGAAACCTACCAATAATGTTGGTGGGGGAAACACTGAAAAGAAAAAGTCGAAGTATCTGTGTAATCTATGCATGGAATACCACCCAACTTATCAGTGCCCTCGGCTCATGAAGGCCCAAAAGTTATTGGCACAACAACAACTTTCTGTGTTAATGAACCCATTCCAACATGGGAAAAATTAACTGAAGCCTCGGTGAGCTCGAAAGGGGGTAGTCAAGGACCTCCTTCGTCTTCGAGTAATCCTTCATCCACGAATGTGTATATGATGAAAGGTGATGCATACATATCAACCAGAGCGCATGATTACAAAATTCCTAGCTCCTCTGGGAAGAGTAAAGAAGCTGAGATTCCCCCTCTTCCTCTCCATATTGAGAAGATGTTGGGATAAATAATGACATGCATCCCAAAAGGTGCGTTCAAAAAATATTCTCACAACTCGAATGCAAGGGCCACCCAGAACTACTCTGTGGTGGAGGATTTGTCACAAACCCCTTGTGCGATGTTTTCTTTGGAATTCCTCCAAAGTTTCCCTTCCCAGAGAAAGGCTCTATTAGCCGCTTTAGGATTTTCTAAGACTTGTAATCCAGGCACGATCATGCTTGATACGACCGACTTAAAACCTCATCTCCCTTACCACATTGCGTTTCAGATAGTAGTGGCTTATACCACGAAAATGTTTACACTGAACATTTTCCACACAGTGGTTGATGAGGGTGCCTCGACATGTGTAATGTATTTTGCGTGTTAGAAGGCCATAGGCCAGCCCGTTTTGTCTCCATCACCAACTCTTCTTACCACCTTCGACGATCATTCTTTCCAACCACATGGAATCATTCCCTCTTTCCCCGTGCAGTTAGGGGGGAAAACGGTGTGCGTCGAAGTTGAAGTAGTCAGTGCTTAGCTTGACTATAATATTCTGTTAAGAAGGAGTTGGACTTATGCTATGCAAGTAGTGGTTGCTACTATTTTACGGGTCTTGTTGTTTCCACACGAGCACTGGATAATGACCATTGATCAGTTGTATTTCTCTCGTCCTGATCCTTCATCGAGGGCATCCATGGTCCCGATGATCAACAACCCTCAAACTGACATCGCCAATATAGGGGTTGGTTTGTGCCCACCTTTGATGGGTACTTTCGATTACCCACCCTCTCTTGACGATATTAAGTTCATATCAAACCAGCCTAAGGTTGAGATTTTTCAAGTCTCGTCGTTTCATACAACTTACTTTCACGATCCGTGGACTCTTCCTTCCCAATCAAGCACGATGGAAGGGATAGGGCACCATGGCATGGACATGCCCTTTTCATCGATAGAAGTTGCATACTCTATAATCCAACAAACTTTCGCCGACCCTGATTCGACTCTCGCACAAGAGTTAGATCCGATTTTAGAGCCTAGATGGGCTTGAGGTTCCCTTGCCGATACCGATTCTTTAGACTTGGTCCTGCCCTCTGACAAAGCAATCATAGAGGCAATGACCAATTTGGACAAACCCTGGGATGATCTCCATCATAGATCTTACTTCCTCCCAGAGTTAATAAGAATTGAAGCAGGAGAATTCACTTTGACTATGACTGGAGATAGGTTTTGTCCTATCAATCCATTGGCTACGCATGTAGTTTATTCCGAGGGTAATATGGAAACCATTGCTGACACGATACCTATTGATATCTCTAGAAACCCTGGCATCATGGAGAATGTCCTCATTGGAGCTGATTGCTCCCTCGAAGAGATTCTAATCTACACAGATTTATTTAAAGAATTCCGTGATGTTTTTGCTTGGTATTATGAGGAAATTCCAGGCATTGATCCAAGAATTGTCGAACATGAAATCATGACTTATCCTAACGCTAAGCCGATATGGCAGAAGCTTTGTCCATTCAATCCTAGGAAAGCAACAACTATCAAAGATGAGGTAGATAAAATGCTTAAGGAAGGTTTTATCCACCCCGTTCACTTGACTCAATGGGTGTCAAACCCCATTCCAGTCGATAAGAAACAGGGTATGATTCACGTTTGTACAGACTTCTGCGAATTGAATAAGGCTTGTCCAAAGGATAACTTCCCCACACCATTTATTTCCCAAATAGTCGATGAATGCGCAATATGCGAGGCCTTTTATTTCATGGATGGTTTTTTGGGCTACAATTAGATACAGATCAAACTCGAAGACTGACACAAAACCACTTTCATCTGTCCGTGGGGTACATTCGCTTATCAGAAAATGATTTTTGGTTTGAAAAATGTTGGAGCTACCTTTCAGCAGGCCATGTCTTTTTATTTCCACGATCTCAAACATATAGTTGAGGCTTACCTTGATGAATTTGCATCATGATCTCGTAAGAGAATTGATCATTCTATGCACCTCAGACTCATCTTTGAGCGATATCGCTACTATTGGATTCTCTTGAATCCAAACAAATGCAGTTTATGCATTATGTCAGGTCGTCTGCTAGGTTTCATAGTTTCGACAATGGGGATCATGGTCGATCCTCTCAAGGTTGAGGCAATAGTTCAGTTGCCTCCCCTGTGCATGATCCTTCAACTTCAGAGTTTGCAGGGAAACACAAACTTCTTAAAACATTTCATCGCAAACTATGCTTAGATCACAAAGGGCTTTATGCGTTTACTCAAGAAGGACATCCCTTTTCATTGGGACAAATTTTCTCAATGCTTGTTTGATTCTTTGAAACACACCCTCATGTATGCCCCTTTTCTTTGGCCACCCAATTATAATAAAGGCTTCTTATTGTACTTCACAACAGTAGAGTCGACCATTGGTATGGTCTTGGTTTAGGAGGATGATGTGATTTCTGAGTACGTAATTTATCATCTGAGCCAAGGCCTGGTTGGATTGGAACTTAATTATTCCCATGTTGAAAAACTTGTGTTGGAAGCAGTTCATGCTGTCCAATGGTTCCGTCATTATATTGTGTTTCACAAGATCACTGTCATTTCCATTGTGAATCCATTTCAATACGTATTGACACGAAAAATAATTGGCAGAAAGATCAGTAGATGGATAGCTGTCCTCCAAGAATATGACTTAGATTTTGTTTCGGCAAAATCCAAAAAGTCATTGGTCTTTGCAGAACTCATATCGGAACTTCCGGTTGAGTCAGGTGATGTTATGCTTGAAGATTCGCCTATTAAAGGTGACATGTTTTTGATCACGTCTTTAGACCCCTAGTATGGAGATATACTTTTCAATATACAGACTTTGAAGTGCCCCACCTCTTCTTCTCCCGATGAGCATCGTCATATACGCCATCAGGCCAAGAACTATCTTATACTTGAAGACACATTGTATCGTCGAGGCATAGATTCCATCCTTCGCCGATATCTCACTCATGAAGAAGCATAAATCATCCTTAACGATTTCCACACTAGAGCATGTGGTGGCCATATGTCTGGGTTGGAAGCATCCAAAAAGATCTTACGTGACGGTTACTTCTGGCTAACATTAATCAAAGATTGTGTTGAATTGGTCAAGAAGTGCCACTCGTGTCAAATCTACACTCGGAAGATGAGAGAATCCCCTACTCCTATGTTTCCCATCATTACCATTGGTCCTTTCACCAAGTGGGGGATTGATTACACTATATGAAACCCCACTTTAGCAAGGGGGCACCATTATATCATCATAGTAGTAGACTACTTTACAAAGTGGGTTGAAGCTATGCCAACGTTCAAGGATGATGGAGAGACATCATCTCTCTTTTTTTTCAACCAGATTATAGCAAGGTTTGACGTCTTGAGAGAGATTGTCACTGACCATGGAAGTCACTTCTAGAATAAAATGATGGCTGAGTTAACATCAAATCTTGGGTTGAGGCAAGAACATTCATCACTTTACTACCCTCAAGCCAATGGTCAGGTGAAAGCTGTGAATAAATCCCTCAAGATTATTTTACAATGAAATATCAATTCGACCAAATCAGGTTGGCATTTGATGTTGTACTCTGCATCATGAGCCTACCAAACGCTTATTAAGACTGCAACCAATTTCTCACCTTTTCAACTCATTTATGGGCTGGAAGCAGTTTTACCCATAGAATGTCAGATCCCCTCTTTAAAATTGGCAATACAGTTATTTCTAGACACTTCACTGTTTGAAGAGCGATTATTACATCTCAAACATCTCGATGAGCAACGTCGATATGCAGCCTTGGCCAACGAGGATCACAAACAAAATGTTAAGTGTCAGTATGATCGGTCTGTTTGCCCTCGAATTTTCTTTGAAGGCAACCTTGTCCTAGTCTATGACCAAGATAAGGATCCCCTAGGGGTAGGCAAGTTCAAACCCATGTGGTTAAGATAAGGATCCCCTAGGGGTAGGCAAGTTCAAACCCATGTGGTTTGGAACATTCATTGTTAAAGAGGTTCTTAAAAAAGGTGCTTATAATATGGTTGACTTTGAGGGAAATGCTTTAGCTGAGCCTAGAAATGGGATCTACCTCAAGAAGTATTACTCGTAGGTGGGTCACCTTCAGTGACTTATTGTAACATATGTATAGTCTTTGTACATTTTTTTTTCTCACTTTTTGTCTTTTGCATTTATGAAAGTGTCATTTTTTGATGACATTCTTTTCATTGTGGCAGATGTCAAGTGAATCAGAGGTTTTCGTGGGGTTTGTGGACGGTGCTAGTCGACACACTCGAAGGCTTTCTTCCACAGCTTGGGTGATTTTTACACCTCAAGGCTAGTTGCTTTCCTCAGGAGGTATCTGTTTAGGTAATGCCACAAATAATGTTTCCAAATACAACGTAGTCATAGAGCTGCTTCGTGACACTTTGTCGCATGGTATCTCTTGCCTCTGGGTCTACTTAGATGCTCAATTGGTTGTGTCTCAATTAAATGGTATTTACCGCATTTATGACCCTACCCTACACTAATGGTTCCTTAGGGTACGTCTCTTAGAACGAAGTTTTGATTACATTACTTACATTCAAGTTCCTAGGAGACTAAATCACATCACTGATACTCTAGCTAATCATATATTAGATTGGAATTTTCACAACTCGAATGCAAGGGCCACCCAGAACTACTCTGTGGTGGAGGATTTTCCACAAACCCCTTGTGCGATGTCTTCTTTGGAAGTACTCCAGAGCTTCCCTTCCTAGAGAAAGGCTCTGTTAGCCGCTTTAGGATCTACTGAGACTTGTAATCCATGCATGATCATGCTGGATACGACCGACTTAAAACCTCGTCTCCCTTACCACGTTGCGTTTCAGATAGTAGTGGATTGTACCACGAAAACTTTTACACGGAACATTTTCTGCACAGTGGTTGATGAGGGTGCCTCGACATGCGTAATGTCTTTGGTGTTTTGGAAGGCCATAGGCTATCCCATTTTGTCTCTGTCACCAACTCTTCTTACTGCTTTCGATGGTCATTCTTTCCGACCACATGGAATCATTCCCTCTTTCCCCATGCAGTTAGGGGGGAAAACCGTGTGCGTCGAAGTTGAAGTAGTCGATGCCCAGCTTGACTATAATCTTATGTTAGGAAGAAGTTGTACTTATGCTATGCAAGCAGTGGTTGCTGTTTTTTTTCGGGTCTTGGTTTTTCGGCATGAGGACTGGATAGTGACCATTGATCAGTTGTCTTTCTCATGTACTAACCCTTCATCGTGGGAATCCACGGTCTTGATGATTGAAAAAACTCAACCCGACATTGTCAAGATAGGGGTTGGTTTGTGTCCACCTTTGATGGGTACTTTTGATTACCTGCCCCCTCCCGAAGATATTAAGTTCATGTCAAACCAGCCTAAGGTTGAGATTTTTCAAGTATCATCATTTTGTATGACTTACTTTCACAATCCATGGACTCTTCCTTCCCCATCAAGCATGATGGAAGGGACAGGGCACTATGGCATGGCCATACCCTTGTCTGTGGAAAAAGTTGTGTACTCTATAGTCTAGCAAACTTCCACCGACCCCGATCCGACTCCTGCACAAGAGTTAGATATGATTTCAGAGCCTACTTGGGCTTGAGGTTCCCTTGCCGATACTGATTCTTTAGACTTAGTCCTGCCCTCTGATGAAGCAATCATAGAGGCAATGACTAGTCCGGACAAACCCTGGGATGATCTCCATCATAGATCTTACTTTCTCCCGGAGTTAAGAAGAATTGAAGCAAGAGAATTTACTTTGACTATGACTAGAAATAGGTCTTGTCCTATCAATCCCTTGGCTATGAAAGCAGTTTATGTCGAGGGTAATATGGAAGCCATCGTTGAAACGATACCTATTAATATCTCCAGAACCCCTAGAGTCACGAAGAATGTCCTCATTGGAGCTGATTTCTCCCTCGAAGATATTTGAATCTACACGGATTTATTTAAAGAATTTCATGACATTTTTGCTTGGTCTTATGAGGAAATTCCAGTCATCAATCCAAGAATTGTTGAACATGAAATCACGACTTATCCTAATGCTAAGCCGGTCTCGCAGAAGCTTCGTCTAGTCAATCCCAGGAAAGAAACAACTATCAAAGCTAAAGTAGAGACACTGCTTAAGGTAGGTTTTATTTACCCTGTTCACTTGACTCAATGGGTGTCAAACCCCATTCCAGTCGATAAGAAATAGGGTACGATTCGTGTTTGTACAGACTTCCATGATTTGAATAAGGCTTGTCCAAAGGATAATTTCCCCACACCATTTATTGACCAGATAGTTGATGAATGCATAGGATGCGAGGCCTTTTCTTTCATGGATGGTTTTTCAGACTACAATCAGATATAGATCAAACCTGATGATCAACACAAAACTACTTTCATTTGTCCCTGGGGAACATTCACTTCTTAGAAAATGCCTTTTGGTCTGAAAAATGCTGGAGCTACCTTTCAGCGGGCCATGTCTTTTGCTTTCCATGATATCAAACATATATTCGAGGCTTACCTTGATGACTTAGCATCATGATATCATAAGAGTGTTGATCATCCTATGCACCTTAGACTCATCTTTGAGCGATGTCACTACTACCATATTCGCTTGAATCCAAACAAGTGTAGTTTATGCATTACGTCAAGTCGTTTGCTAGGTTTCATAGTTTCGACAATAGGGATCATGGTCGATCCTCTCAAGGTTGAGGAAATAGTTCAGTTGCCTCCCCCGTGTATGATCCTTCAACTTCAGAGTTTGCAGGGAAAAGAAAACTTCTTACGGCATTTCATAGCAAACTATGCTGAGATCACAAAGGGATTTATGCATTTACTCAAGAAGGACATCCCTTTTCATTGGGACAAAGATGCCCAATGCTCGTTTGATGCTTTGAAATGTTCCCTCATGTCTGCCCTCTGCTTCAACCACCCAATTATAATAAAGACTTGTTATTGTACTTGACTGCAGCAGAGTCAACCATCGGTATGGTCTTGGTTCAGGAGGATGATGTGCTTTCCGATTAATGTGATCTATTATCTGAGCCAAGGTCTGGTTGGACTAGAACTTAATTATTCCCACGTTGAAAAACTTTTGTTGGCTACAGTTCATGCTGTCCAATGGTTCTATCATTATATCTTGTTTCGCAAGACCACCGTCATTGCCATTGTGAATCCATTTCAATACGTGTTGACATGATGAGTAATTGGCGGAAATATCAGTAGATGGATAGTTTTCCACCAAGAATTTGTCTTAGATTTTGTTTTGGAAAAATCCAAAAAGTCTTTGGTCTTTATGGAACTCATATCGGAACTTCCGATCGAGTCAGGTGATGTTATGCCCAAAGAGTCGCCTATTAAAGGAGACATGTTTTTCATCGCATCTTCAGACCCCTGGTATGGAGATATACTTGTCTATCTCTAGACTTTGAAGTTCCTTGCCTCTGCTTCTCATGATAAGCATCGCCATATATGCCATCAGGCCAAGAACTATCTTATACTCGAAGACACATTGTATCATCGAGGCATAGATTCCATCCTTCATCGATGTCTCACTCATGAAGAAGAAGAAATCATCCTTAACGATTGCCACACTAGAGCTTGTGGTGGCCATATGTCTGGGTTGGAAACAACCCAAAAGATCTTAAGCGCCAGTTACTTCTGGCCAACATTAATCAAAGATTGTATTGAATCGGTCAAGAAGTGCCACCCATGTCAAATCTTCTCTCAGAAGATGAGGGCAGAACCTACTCCTATGTTTCTCGTCATTACCGTTGGTCCTTTCACTAAGTGGGGGATTGATTACACTACATGCAACCCCCTTTCAACAAGGGGGCACCATTATATCATTGTAGCAGTAGGATACTTTACAAAGTGGGTTGAAGCTATGCCAACATTCAAGGATGATGGAGAGACAATAACTCTCTTTTTGTTCAACCAGATTATAGCAAGGTTCAATGTCCCAAGAGAGATTGTCACTGACCATGGAAGTCACTTCCATAATAAAATGATGACTGAGTTAACATCAAAGCTTGGGTTGAGGCAAGAACATTCGTCACTTTACTACCCTCAGGCGAATGGTCAGGTGGAAGCTATGAATAAGTCTCTCAAGACCATTTTACAGAAAACGATCAATTCAACCAAATTAGATTGGCATTTGATGTTGTACTCTGTTTTATGGGCCTATCGAATGCCTGTTAAGACTGCAACTAATTTCTCACCTTGTCAACTCGTTTACGGGCTGGAAGCAGTTTTACCCATAGAAAGATCCCCTCTTTAAAATTGGTAGTAAAGTTATTGCCAGACACTTCACCGCTTGAAGAGCGGTTATTACATCTCGAACAACTCGATGAACAATGTCGAGATGCAACCTTGGCCAACAAGTCTCACAAACAAAAATTTAAGTGTCAGTATGATCGCTACGTTCACCCTTAGATTTTCTCTGAAGGCGACCTTGTCCTAGTCTATGACCAAGATAAGGATCCCTTAGGGGAAGGCCAGTTCAAACCCATCTAGTTTGGACCATTCATTGTTAAAGAGGTTCTTAAAAAAGGTGCTTATCATCTGGTTGAATTTGAAGGAAATGCTTTGGTTGAGCCTAGAAATGGGCTCTACCTCAAGAAGTATTACTCATAGGTGGGTCGCCTTCAATGACTTTTTGTAACATATGTATAGTATTTGTACATTTGTTTTTCTTACTTTTTGTCTTTTGCATTTATGCAAGTGTCATTGTTGATGACATTCTTTTCACTGTGGCAGATGTCAAGTGAATCAGAGGTTTTTTTGGATTTTGCAGATGGAGCTAGTCGACACACTCGGAGGCTTGCTTCCGCAACTTATTTGATTTTTAAACCTCAAGGTGAGTTGCTATCCTCATGAGGTATATGTTTAGGTAATGCTACAAATAACATTTTCGAATACAACACAGTCATAGAATTTCTTCATGACGCTTTGTCGCTTGGTATCTCTTGCCTCCGGGTCTACTTAGACGCTCAACTGGTTGTGTCCTAATTAAATGGTGTTTACCATGTTTACGACCCTACCCTACACCAATATTTCCTTAGGGTACGTATCTTAGAACAAAGTTCTGATCACATTACTTACATTCATGTTCCTAGGAGATTAAATCACATCATTGATACTCTAGGTAATCATATATTAGATTGGCATTTTGCACACATGTAAAGATAAAAAACACACACGCACATGTAAAGACATTTGTAACATAATCCATAAAGCTTAAAAAAAAAAAAATCCATATATATATATGTGTGTGTGTGTGTGTGTGTGTCAAAAAATGTATCAGAGTATAGTGTGGGTGAGAATGCCTCAAAAATAGACACAGTAGGATTCACGGGGCTTATGCCCTAAAAAATGTACAAAATTGCTCATGACACATAAACAATCCAACCTAGCTAAGGGCGGGGCCTGTTGGCCTGGACGTAGTGTACAAAAAAGTTTTCCAAACACCAAAAAAGTTGGACCCAAGTCCATGACACCCCAACTAAGTGAGGCTACATAGAGGGTGGCAGATCCTCAATCTCTTCCATATGCACAACACGAGTAAGAGCGGTAAGGTTCCTCTCTACTCGCCACAAAACTCTCTCGGCCTCCCCAGGTTGAGGCCCCCCTTGCTGCTCCTGTTGGTCCGATGGCTCTGGCTGGTCCCACTTCTGAACGAGGACGTCGTCTGGTCCTCGCAAAATCATCTGAATGAACTGGTCCCACATCTACACATTGTTTGCACCCTTTTTGTCACCTTGGTGAGAAAATAATAGGTGCTTACATGCCCAGTTGGGTCTTGCTGAGCATGACAGCTGTAGAG
>CBVK0100455858.1:0-10472 GCA_900067695.1 Picea abies
ATAGTGTCCATATCTTATGTATCTCATTTTATATACAACAATAAATTTGTTTACGTTTGATGATAAAAAGGTTGATCTTCTTTGTTCAATGAATAGTTATATACAAATTATCATACTCAGATTTATCTTAATATGATCGTTTGTCAAATGATAAGTTGCTATCGCTACATATCTTACTTATTCTGTCATTAGCATTCAAAGCATTGTTGCTTCATGTTTATGTGAAGTATTCGAAAATTTGGTGCGGGTTGGCCTCATCAAACAACGAACGTAGATGCTATGCACAGGACGAATAGGAGATGATATTTCAGGTCAGTCTGCTAGTTTCATTTTAATAGTTTAATTAATATAAAAATTTCTCTATAGTTTAGATACATAGTACAGACTGTTATTCTTTATTTCTTAGCTAGATAGCTGCCATTTCATTTCTAATTCATAAAAGTTATAAAAAATAAAAAAACACTAGCTTCACTGTCATAAGTCAATTCATATATGATTTTGCAGATTTCGATCAAAACCTGCATTTTGTGAATACTGTAAATATAATAGAAATATAAATATATCAATACACTGTACATTTAATAAGTAGGATTACTGTTGTATAAATATTAATTAGCGAACTGTGAATATATATTAGACTTGTATATAGTTTGCAACAACTGTTTTTCACTTAGTTAGTTTCTTTAGTTTGGTTTTTTCACTTTCCTAGGACTTAGATCGGTCAACGGAGCCGCTAAACCCATCGAAGTGGATTAATCCAAATGGCTTCGATTATTTAGAAAACCCCAGACTGGATTCACTCCTCCAGTTGATGAGCGGTCAATTTCGCACGTCAACAAATGGCGCTAGAAGGAGGGCCTAAAAATTATTATGGCACGAGGTGGTCGTAAGACTCCTCCACCACTCAACCGCTCACCTATAGTGAGAAGAAGTCATTTAAATGAAAACATTGTCCCTCAAACAATAACCACATAAAACGACGATCTATGGATCACAGTTGAACCAATAACATTGTCCGCCAATCTCTCATAAGAACACATAGTGCCTTCACCCGTTTAAGACAACCAAACTGACCTTTGGACCAACCATTAGATTTCTCTGATATCAGAGAACAACTTGGAGGCACTAATCTCATTTTAAACCCTACAGATCCAATCCTCACTTCTGCAGCAGGAGGATCTAGAATACCACCCTCACCACCTCCTTCATCCCCTTCTTCTTCGGGAGAAGAATCCTCTGACGAAGGCAGTTCCTTATCCCAGCCTTCGACACCACCCACACCAATGGCCAACCAAAACAATCTTGATAGACCCTGGCTCAACCAAGGTGTAGTAGCCGTACCTGGGCCTCAACATCCCTTGCCCAAACACTTGGAGAAGTGGCTCCCTAAATTTGACCCAGACTCTAAACAAATTGCTGAAGATCATATCAAAAAGTTTATGTTAGCCATTAGATTCCGTAATGTCGAGAATGAAGACGTAGTATGTAGATTGTTCCCCTACACTTTCGAGGGCAATGCCTCTACCTGGTACTTTCTCAGTAGCCCTATACCATCGTGTCATGGGAGAAGTTTGAATCCTGTTTTCTTGAGAAGTTTGGAGACAACAAGTCCCCAAAAGTTCTAGTCATAGAGCTTTCTAGTTTAAGAATGAACCTCAAAGAAAAAATCAAAGACTTTAACCAAAGATTCTTAACACTAAAGAACCAAATCCTTATGGATTCGATGCATGTTGAGAATCTTATCATAGCATATTATACGAAAGCCTTACATCAAAGTATAGCCATTTGGGTAAAGAGATTTAAGAAAGCCATGTTGTTAGAGGCCTTCGAAGAGGCCAGTCAGATTGAGAAAGACATCCTCAGCTTAAAAGACACTACTAGCAATGAAATAGAGACTAGTTCATCTTCCAAAAAGAAAATCGAAATCCTCCCTAGACCTGCCCAAAACAAAGTGCAACTTGAAAGCTCAGATCTAGAAAACTTACAAAAAGTTGTTCAAAAACTGTCAAATCAAGTTATAGATTTGAAAAGGACGGCCGAAGAAGCTTCTTCGAGCAAAGGGCCTTACAAACCCCCATTTAGGAGGCCTTTTCCCACCAACTGACTTAATTCAAATACCGAAGGCTTAAACCTAGAAAGCTTGCAATTCGCTATTCAAATGATTCTAGAAGCCCAGAATAACTTGATGCCTCCTGAGATCCCTGAGGAAGTAGTTGAACAAGAGACAGTTGAAGAAGATGAATCTTCTCCGAACATTTTTGGACACTTCTCGGATAGCATTTTTCAAGCTAATTTTGAGACAGTACATCCCTACAGTACTAGGAGTAAGACAACAAACAAGACTTCTTCTGAAAACACTACGACTTTGCCCCCAAAATAGTCTAAAACAACTGAGAGTAAACAGAATTATGCAAACCCAAGCTTAGATTATGATTTAGTTGAAGATCTAAAAAAGTTAAGGGCTAACATTTTTGTTTATGAATTATTAAAATTTCCATTTCTGCTACAAAAAATGTTACAGAATATCGCAGAGAACAACAAAAACGACAATCCAAGTAGTAACAAAGGTTTTCAGAACAACCCAAAAGTTCCTCAAAAGGCCTCTGCTAAGAATACTTCTGATCCTCATGAGAAGAGAGACCTTCCTATAAATAATATAACAAATGTAGATAAATTAGTTTTCGAGGCCTCGAGTAAAAAGCAACAAGCTTCCACCATTAGTACTCACAGAAACGTCCCTCCATTTTTGTTAACTTTTGAAATCTTTAATAGGAACGTGCACAATTGTATGGTAGATTCAGGAGCGTCTTCCAACGTAATTCCGTGGTTTGTGTGTCATAAGATTAATGCTGAAGTTGAAACATCCACCTTAAAGATCATCCAACTTGATTGAACTAGTGTTAAAGTTATAGGTGAATTAAGGAATGTGCTTATAAGATTATCGTCTAACCCCAAAGTTCATCAAGTAATTGATATTATTGTTGTAGATATTCCAGAAGTATATGGTTTGTTTTTAAGCAGAGACTGGTCAGAACATCTACATGGATATTTCGCGACGGATTGGTCTCACTTGTGACTGCCCGAGAATGTAAAGCCCAACAAAATCAAGGTAAATCGTGAACGTTACCTAAAGTTCATAGTGGCAGATTTAAATGATCCCAATGAACCATTTACACCTTCTGCCGATTCACTCGAAATGCAAGGGATGGATACCTTTTTCGGCAATTTCATGGCCGAGACTTTCGCTATCACTAACCTGGAGCAGCAGTCCGAAATTGTGGCATATATGAAGCCAACAGTTTCTACCCAATGGTCTCATGCACCCGACAAAAATCAAATATGGTCTCTTTACTTTGACGGGTCAAAGTCCAAGGAAGGAGCTGGTGCGAGCTACGTTATTATTGATCCAGCAGGTAACAAAACCCTGATTGCATGCAAGTTAGAATTTGAATGTACAAACAACACAACAGAATATGAGGCTTTATTGCAAGGCCTCGGGAAAGCATTAGATATGAACGTTCAAAATTTATCTGTCTTTGGGGATTTAGAAATTGTGGTTAGATAGGTAAAAAATTCTATCCACTGTTTATTTTCGCATCTTAAAAGCTACCAATTTGAGGTATGGAATTTGATAAATAAATTTTCTGCTTTTAACATAAATTCTATTCCTAGATTGAATAATTCGAAAGCCGATTTGTTAGTTAATGTAGCTTTGAAACTCTTTCCTGCAGAAGGCTTGTCCCTGAATGCATTCTCCATCGAACTGTTGTTTAGGCCATCCATCCCCAACAACATTACGAATTGGAGAGTCTTCGATGACGATCAACAAATTATTAGTTTCCTGCATATGGAAGAAAATTTCCAAGGCACAGTGATCGACAAATGCACTCATGACGAGAATCTTCGTGACTTCACGGTAATACCAGATCCAAGATCTCCTAAATATTCATTGGACATGGTAAATTCTATCCCTAAATCTGTAGTTAGATTAGAAAAATTTTATGATCTTCAAGACAAATTCAAAAAATCAGTCAACTGTAAAACAAATAGTTCCTCTTTATCGTATGAAAAAGTAAACTTGGGAACTAATGACAATCCACAGTGCATTAATTTAGGGGTGGGGTGTTCTGAACAAGAGAAAGCGACATTTATTAAATTGTTTAAGGAATTCAAACATGTTTTTGTGTGGACGTATAATGACCTAAAAACCTTTGATCCTAACATCATACAACACGTCATTCCTATGAAACCCCAAACCTTGCCGTTTCAACAAAAGTTAAAAAAAATGCACCCAAAACTCGAACCGACTGTCAAAAAAGAATTAAATAAACTCCTGAACGCTAAGATAATCTTCCCAGTTAGGCACATGCAATGGGTCTCTAATCTTGTCCCTGTCCAGAAAAAGAGTGGTGAAATCCGACTATGCGTCGATTTCCGAACCCTTAATCAAGCGTCTGATAAAGACAACTACCATGTCCCACCCATGGAGCAGATCCTTCAACAGGTATCTGGTTCTAAAATATTATCCTTATTGGATGGTTTTTTAGGGTATAACCAAGTCTTGATGTCTCCTCCAGACCAACTTAAAACTACCTTCCACACTCCATGGGGAACCTACGCTTATAGGAAGATGCCCTTTGGACTCATTAATGCTGGTGCCACTTTCCAGAGAGCGATGGACATCACTTTCCGAGGCTTAATCAATCAATTTGTCGTAGTTTACATGGATGACGTTACTGTATTCTTGAAAAACAAAGCTGATCACCTAGCTCATTTGAAATCCGTTCTACAGTGATGTCGTAAGTACGACATTTCCTTGAATCCTAAAAAATCTATATTCGCAGTAGAAAAAGGTAAGCTCTTAGGATTTATTGTATCAAGTGAAGGGATGATTATCGACCCTGAAAGGACTCAATTCATCTCGAAACTCCCCCCTCCCTCGTCAAAAAACTCTATGCAGTCTTTCTTAGGCCAGATAAACTTTGTCAGGAGATTTGTCCCCAGTTTTTCAGAAATGGTGAGACCTTTATAGAACTTAATAAAGAAGGACATACAATATCATTGGGGACCCTTAGAAAACCAAGCTTTTAATTCAATAAAAAAGGCCATAATAGATGCTCCTTTCCCCGACTTTTCACAAGACTTCACGCTCTACACATTTGCTTCTAACCGCTCCTACGCTGCTGTCCTAACTCAAAAGAACACTGAAAACAATGAAGTCCCAATTGCCTTTATGAGCTCAGCCTTCAAAGGCATAGAACTCAATTACCCAGTAGTAGATCAGCAAGCCTATGTTGTTTTTAAAGCAGTAAAGCACTTCCGATCTTATCTTTTTAAATCTAGGACGAAAATTATTGTCCCTTACCCAGCCGTCAGAAATCTGTTAGTATAGAAAGAACTAGGTGAAAAGAGGGCAAACTGGGTCACCTCCTTAGAAGACTATGACATAGAAATCACCCCAGCATAAATAGTGAGAGGTCAAGGGCTATGCAAGTTAGTTGCTAATTCAGCGGTAGGACAACAAGAGGAAAATGATGTGTCAAACCCAAGACAACACTACCAAAATTTAATTTGCTGTGCACAAAACCCTGTTAGTCCTTGGTATGATGATATAAGATTCTGTCTTGAACATGGGTCAACCCCCCGTCACCTGGATCCCACTAAAAGAAGAGTGCTAAGATTGAAATCTGCCTCCTTTCAATTGATTAATGGTATTCTGTTTCATCAAAATTTTGATGGAGTACTAATGCGCTGTCTTGAGAAAGATGAAGCAGAAAAGGTCTTATTAGAATTGCACACAGGAAAAGCTGGTGGGCATTTTGGTGGAGATACCACTGCCCATAAAATATTAAGAGTAGGTTATTACTAGCCTACACTTTTTAAATATGCTCATGCCTTGTGTCACAAGTGTGTTATTTTTCAAAAAGCGTCCAGACAAATACAAAAACCAGCCTTCCCTCTGCAGCCTATTTCAATAGACTCCCCTTTTTAGCAGTGGGGTATTGATATTATAGGCCCGATCAATCCACCATCCTCACAGCAACATAAGTTTATCATTACAACCACAGATTACTTCACTAGGTGGTCTGAAGCTACCCCTTTAAAAGCTGTAAATACCAGTTAGGTAATTGCCTTTTTAAATTCAATCATTATTACTCGTTTTGGTATCCCTGACTGTTTAGTATTCGATAACGCTTCCTATTTTTCATCTCTTGAGATGAGTAATTTCTCTCTAGAAAAGGGAATTAAATTAAAATATTCTACTAGCTATTACCCTCAAGGCAATGGATTGACAGAATCCACTAATAAAAATTTGATTAAAATCATCAAGAGAACGGTATCTGAAAACCACAAAAATTGGCATAATGCATTGTTAAATGCAATCTGGGTTGATAGAGTAACTCCAAAAGTTGTTGTGGGTAACTCTCCCTTCTTTCTCATCTACAACAGAGAGGCAATTCTGCCACCACATATTCTTCTTCCCTCACTACAACTATCACAAAAAATACAAGAAGAGGACTGCCCCCCTTTGGAGAATCGAATTAACGCATTATTAAAACTAGAAGAAGTGAGGGCTCAAGCAAAACGGAAGTTGGATCATCATCAACTTGTGGTTAAAAGCTGGTTTGATTCCAACTTTGCCTCTGATAGGAACTTTGAAGTAGGTGATCTTGCCCTAAAACGGGGAAAACCACAAGAGGGAAAGGGGGAGCATACGAAGTTTCAGAATTTATGGCTAGGATCGTTTTTGATTGCTAAAAACTTGGGTCCCAACTCTTTCAGATTACAGAGTCTAGAGGGATAGCCAGACACCTATCTGGTGAATGGCCAAGCTCTAAAAAGGTATTTCGCTTGATGACAACCCTGTGTACACTGTGTAAATATTTTCTTTTTCCTTTGTTTTGATTTTCATTTTTCTTTGCTTTTTTGGTTTTGATATCTCCCTTATGCTTACCAGTTTTTACTTTTGGAATACATATACCTGCATCGTGAACTGTTCAGAATAAGAGAACAAAAAAGTTTATCCTCTGAAATGATTGCTGAAAGTCTGTTTAAACATCAATTATGATATGCTTCTGAAGTTTACAGCCATGTTAAAGAAAGCTGGTTGATTGAAAGATGTTTCTTGATTTCAATATGTAACTGAAGCTTTTCATGATCATCCATTTCTTCTTACGCTGTCCCTGTTCCTTAAGAGAACAACTCAGAGATGTCTCCTTGCCTTTGAAGGTCAGTTTATCAATAAACTATCTCTAGATATTAAAGAAGGACAGTTAAAAAAAAAATAAAATTCTCTCAAGGTATGTAATTTATTAAAATATGTCCAAAATATCACAATTTTCAGCATCACCCTGCTCGATTAAATATCTTTAAAACCAAATAAATCATTAAAGAGCTGTGGGAAGTGCTTGTAAACCCACTGGGATACTGAACAGGTCTGCTAGCAGTGGGTAAATGCATGCATGACTTCAAGATAACTTTGCCGGGGTACTGAACAGGCCCGCTGGCAGCGAAGCAATGTTGGGTATATGAAAATTTTCAGATATGGAATCTTTCGACCCTAAATGTCCTTTATTCTGATCTAGAACTTCTTGGCAGGATATGGATATTGGAGTGGGTTAAATGGCATCCCTGTCAAGGCTATGGACGCTTGCTAGCAGCAATGGATTTGTCAACAGTATTGGAGATTTTAACCTTAATATCGTGACTCGCTTTTGTTAATATTGTCATCAGTTTTCATCTTTTAAAATAACAAGCAATCTGAAACTAGATTTTTTTATGATTGATGATGATGTTCAAATAGTTTTCTAGTTGTTTTCGAGTTGGAGTTTTTCTCATTATCCTAATCTGGACTTGTTCATTTGGTAGAGATAACTACTTCTACTAGTGTGTCGCCATTGTTGGCAGCCATATTAATATCTATCTTTTTCTTTACAAGATGCCTACACAAGGTTTTTTGAACCTTCATTACTCGTCGCAACTTTTAAATGACACCATTATTCTTTCGCTTTTGCATACTTGCTTTTCGTTTTCATTTTCACGACTGCAAGCGTGAAAACCCATAGTCGGAATCCATGTTGATTACATTAATGATCATTTGGTTTATCATGAACCTATTTGCTTATGTGGTTATAACTCTTTGACCTCAAACACACCACTAGTCACATATTTATCAAAACATCAAACATTATGCTTTTGATTGTTGTTAATATGGTGTTGATTTACAAAATCATCGACACAATGGTTTGATTGAACATATTGATTTTTGGGTCAAATCATGGTTATGTGATAATTCATTTGACATGTTGATTAAAATCCTTTTGGATATGCACTGTTATGATTTGAATGTACAAAGGTGCTGTTGGTTGTACAACCCGACATTATATTCTTGCATCTTTCCAATTTACTCCACCATCCTTGCACGCATAAGCATTAACACTTTGTCTTGCATTTCAGGTTGCCTTTGCTTTGTGTTGGGGAAGCTTTGGGAAAATGGTTCTGTGTCTACCCTGTCAAACCCTCTCACCGATTACCCTGTTGATCTTGTGCTATTAGCTATGGCTCCTGTAGTGTGAATCGAACCCAATGGTGTCCAAACTTTGCTGTTGTTTGATAATGCCCGAGAGGACCTAGAGAGGAATGGTTGAGGAGTTTTTATTGAGAAGTTCGAGGGTTTCAACCTGGCAGTTGCTCAACAATTCGCACTAACGATGGGTGCAGAGCCAAAATTGGCGACATCCAGCTCGAGTTGAACGAGAGTTTCATTAGCTCAGCCACTGGTCTGTTAGCCGAGGGACAAAGGTGGTTTAAAAATTCGAAGGTTGACAAAGTACCCTGGCCACTACTATTTACTTCAAGGAAGATCAACAATTGTGACAAAGGTATGCCCGTTACAGCTCTTAAGTCTAGATGGCATGATTTGTTGGCTATTATCAAGTAGTTTGTTATATGCGAGGGTAGATACGGTCTAGTTTTCCTATACCACCTATGACTGCTCATGAGTTTCATAGATTTTCCCTTAAATATGCCACATTTCCTCCTTCAGAGTTTATATAAAATGGATAAATGTTTCAATAGGGATAAATTCGACTCCAGCCTCTTCCACCACTATTTATTTAAAATTATTGTGATTCATCAGTTGAAGGTGAATGGCGATTGTTGGGACGCTTTCTTGTTGAGGAATGGTTTTGGCAGTCCTGAAATTGGACAAGTATACAAAACTGTTGTTACAGAAACCCTTGTCGGGCCTGTCATTCCCCCTCCTATGGTCTTTCCCTTTGTTGAACCCTCAACCTACCCGAACGCTACCCAACCTGGCACCCTGCCTGACTCTTGTCCGAAAGACGGTGGTAAGCCTATTAAGAGGTCTGCAAAGAAAAAGGGTAAAAGTTACAGTGATATCAATTGCAAGGGTAAAAAGGCCGCACGCTGGGTATCAAGGTGTGCTTGTAACAAACCTAAAGAAAACACAGACCAAAAGCCAATTTTGTTGAGTGAAGATTCTGATTCCGAAATCGAACGATTTCTTACCGAAGAGTATCCATACTCACACGAACTTTGTTCAGCTAGGCCCTATGACTATGTGACTAACCTTCCACCGTGTCTTAGAGACGACCCTAACTTCCCAGGGATCAAACTTGATAGAGAAACTGCTGGTCAATTAAGAAGTTCCTCACCTATGGATAAATAGCCTATTCAACCATAGTGCAACGAATGTAAGACGTGGCTTGACCGATATTATACAGACGTCCCTTTGCTCCAATCTCGGATCAAGTCCTTGGAGGACTGAGTAAATTTGCTAACCAAAGAAAACGACAGATTGCAAGCTAATGATAAAATCCAGAAGACCACAGGCTCTGTTGTCTTTAAAAATGTAGAAACGACCACTGCCATTGTCAATTCAAAAATAGCTTGATCAAAACGAATCCCTGAAACCGAGGCATGGTATTTCAAGAGTGATTTTAAAATGATTTTGTTTGTGTTGAATTAGCATATAGGATTTGTTGGCTCAAATCACATCCATTTCTGTTTTGATTGAATGAATAAAACACGATTCTGTTTATAATAATAACTAGCTACATAATCGTGAGATTATGTAGCTAGTCATAAAAATTTGATTTTTTTTTTATTTTACAACTAAATTGCAATCTGAAATCATGTATTCTTGTGCATTTACAGGAACATACGAATTTTAAAGGAAATTGGATTACTAGTGGCATTTCTGAACATTCTATTTCCTTACATAGTTTTAGATTAGGCTGTTAGTATTACATAGGGATAGGAATTTGGGAGATTGTATTCTCCACAATTTTTGGAACAAATTTGATAATTTCAACAGGGAATGTTTTGAGCATGTGGCCTTTATAAATGTATTATTTTGTAAACAAAGACCATCGCTTCTTGGGAGCAGAGACTATGGATTGGTGATTATTCATACTTGAATGAAAGTGGATGTTTGTACGGCTTTAGCT
>CBVK0100455859.1:0-14134 GCA_900067695.1 Picea abies
AAGAAAAGAAGGCCGAAATGTAACAACCCTAGTAGAATATGTGTTTAGAGAATTATTAAGTAAAATTTATTAGGTAATTAATTTTTCTAACATATTATTAATTAAAAAAAGATTGGTATAATGATACTAATTAAATATTTATTAATTAATTAATGGTTACAATTTGATTAATTGATTGATTAATTAATTACATGTTACATTCATTGACATGGGTATTAAATTAATAGGGTTAATAAATTATAAGTTTAATTTGTTAAAGACTTACGTACACGGAAAGGGATAAGACATTGAACATAAAGGGATAAGATATTAATTATAAAGGGATAAGATATTAATTATAAGGGATAAGGTAATAAATGTGTAGGTAAGGAAGTAAATGAGGAAAGGGCGGTGAAGGAAGATATGAGGGGAGGAGGTTTACGAAGGAGGATTACCATTCTACGGGAATTTTTGGGAGGTTTCTCTTGGATTGCATAGAGGAGAGTTGAGTTCTATAGTTGGATTAGATCAGTATAGGGGGCACCGGTTTGCTGGAGGTTTTGAGCACGGGGGCCAGGATATCCATATGATATCCTAGAGCTAGGAAGTTGTCCTAGTTGGCAGGGTGGAACAAGTTTTGGGCAATGTTTACACAGTTCAACAGCGGTCAACAAGGCAAGTGGAAAGTAGAGGGTTATCATCAGACCAAGGTAATTTAAATTAAGTATTTGTTTTATTTCTGTTATGGAATCATTATTCGTTATGATAAATTTATATGCGTATGTGCTGAGTTTATAAGAAATTATTGAGTTACTGAAATCAAGTAGATATTACTGTTACAGTTTATGGAATTAATGGATGTTAAATTAAAATGGCCACTACACATGGTATCAGAGTGCTTCGTTCACAATTTGGAGCCTTAAGGGCCAAATTCCCAGCTCCAACTCCAGCTCCGCCTAACCTGCAAACCAAAAGCACTATTATTTTGATTATATATAAACAAATCTAAATATATATAAACAATACGAATTGAAAATGTAAAAACAAATTTACCAAAGTAAAACAAGTGAAATATGAATACTATTAGGGCTATTACATCATTCACATACTGAGCTAAATGGACTTCAATGGCAGAAACCCTTGAAAGCTTTATCTACTCTGGGTGGATTGAACGAAATGTTCTCATACTTGAACAACAACAAAATGGATTAGTCACAACTGGTCACAGACCTTGGGACCAAGATTGGGGTAGAGAGAAAATGTGTTGAGAACAATGAATAAATCTAAAATGAGTTCTCAAGAGTGATGGTGTTGCAAAAATCTCTGATTTCTCCCTATTTTTAGAGTTTTTCAACTCACCAACTTTTCCGATATTTTCAAGACCAAATTTAGGCTTTTGCCTAAATTTGATAATTTATTCCTATGATTACCCCGATTTTTGTGAAATCACCAATTTTTTGAAATTCCCAATTTCATGACCCTCGGCGATATATTTTTGATAGACATTTGCAACATTCAGAATCAAAATTTCAAAGAGAAAATAAACAATGTCAACCATTTTTGGATTCAACACCATGATTAAGCTGGACAGAAGCCATAACCAATAAGCTAATGAAGAATCATAAGCGGGCCATCTAATTTGAATAATGGGTACCCCGTTCTGATTGAATCATCTTAGACATATGACCTATGGTATGCTATGAATCTACAAAAGCCATCAAATCATGCATTTCCATTGTCTAAAAAACAGAAGAATTTTCCTCGTAGGAATATTTTCCTCGAGAATAAACGGATTGTCAGTTTCTACAAACTATAGGGAAAGGTAGGTGAGTGCACCACCCGCTACTATGCTTTGCACAGCCCCATTAAAACATCGAGTAACAGTAACAAGCCCAGTATAAACCATAAAAACCCAAAATATGGAAACTTATTTCAAGTGGCTTGAGTTAATTTAAAAATTAAATATTACCATAGTAAACTAGGTTTTCGTACCCATCATCAAATTTGAAACCAAAAAGGCCCTTAATCAAATTCGAGCTCTTCCCAAAATAGTTCAATCTAGGGTTTATGCCCACCGACAATGTATTTAAAAGCCCTAAACATCAAAGAAAAGAAACAATGTATAGTGATACCTCATCTTTCTGAGGACATTGGACATCTCCTCTCACTTCTTCTTGGCCCTTTTGTGGGTTCCCAGCTTCTTCTTCGCCACTTTGAGAGCATGCTTATCCTTCCCCACCTTCAGTAGCTCGGTGATCCGCTTCTTGTAAGGGGCAAAGATTGCTACTTCCCTTATCAACTTCCTCACAAAGTCCATTCGTTTGCTCCGCTTCCCTTTGTTAGCAGAAGGGCGGGGAGCAAGGTTGCGACTACTCACGACATGCCCTCTGTTGAGGCCTACAAAGATCCTTGATTTTGGCTGCGCAGGTGCCATGTTTTCTCTCCCGTGTCTAACTCATGCGGAAGACGCGGAAAAGACAGAACGCAAGTGGAGTGGGCATTGGAAGAAGGAGAGAGCGTGAGCTGAAAGAATATGCTACTCAGTCGACCAGGTCCACCACAAAAATAAATAAATAAAAAACGGTCGCAAGAAATACATTGTAAACGCACATGGCCATGACACGGACTAACGATTAAATAAGAAAAACAATAAACCAGCACCAAACCACGCCAGGGCCAAGCCACACAAAAATATGCAAGTCAAACGCCCATGCGCCTCAGCTGCAGAGCTACCAAACTCAACATACCCCGAGCTACACAACAAAAAGAATTTTTATTATTATTAATAAATAAATAAAAAATATGCAAGACAAGCACCCAAGCGCCTCAGCCACAAAGCTACCAAACTCAACATACAACCCAAGCACAAGCGTCGAACACCAGTGCACAAATAATTCACCAAGAAACAATACAAGCCAGCAACCAACTCCAGAAACCAAAGGCCTAACAAACGAGGAGGAGAAGCCATGAGAAGAGGCCATGGCGACCAACCAGGTAACCAGAGACCTCGCAAGAGGAAACAATGAGGAAAAGAGGAATTAGGGTTATGACGAAAAAGGTTAGGGTTAAGATAGGGGAGGGGCGCTGGAGGAAGCAAGGCGGGCACGTGGAATCCATGCATGTCCACACTTGTTTTTAAATTATTTTGATTTTCTTCTATTATTTATTTAAAAAAAAAAAAATTATAAACTGTGTGTGTTCGTTTAAATTTTTTAGTGTAAAGATAATTAACCTAAATTAAATTAATTTAAAGTTAATTAAGTGGTTACCCTAAATTAACTTAAATTATAATTTAGTGTAAAGCTAAACTACATTAAAAGTTAATTAAAATATTAGAGGGTCCATGGATTTTGAACCCAAGACCACCCACCGAGCGAAGCGCCTTAAGCAGAGAAATAACACCAACGTGCCACACATATCACTTTTACAAATAAATTCACATATAAATAGTTTAATTATCAATAATAGAAAGGTACTAGCCTGAAGAATAATCTCTGATTATCCAAGCGTCAGGCTCATGAGACCTTACACACAACTCATCAAGCCAAACGCCAAGTCCCTCCACTCCATTCCACCAGTCAAGTCAACGCTAAATCTCAATGCGGCATTCGACAACGCCAACACTACATGCCAAGGAAAAGCTCCTGATTCAAGCATCGAAGGATATTTAGTTGTAAGCAAAAAGTTAAAAGGACTTAGACTAGGACAGGCGGGGAGGAGGCGACATATGCACTAGGAGGGCAAGCATAGGAATTGGCAAGTATGGTGCAAGGCTAGCGTAGCTACAGGGAAAGGGAACCAATAGTTTTTTTTTTCATAGGGGCGAAGAAATCAAGGTTAGACGCTTAATCATAATCCTAACCTATCCATTCCCCTAAAGGAGTAATGTCTGTTTACAGACAAGTAAAGAAAACTTACGCCTAACCCTTTTTTTAGTTTAAGTAGCACCAATTTGAAACGTCCTGGAACTCACCCTGACAACTTTGGTTGATGCAGGTTAAAGCATACAGGATGGTCAGGACTTGAGGAAATCGAGGCAGGGGATCATCGTCGCAAGCATCACCAACACCACCACCACCACCACCACCATCGCTCGAACTAGCTCTCATACTGCACTCGTTGGAGGCCATTAATGAGACTTTAAAGGGGTGAAAACCAGCAGGGACCGAAGTGGAACCCCTACTATCTAGAATGGGTAATCTAGAAGCGTCAAGGGATTCAAGGGGAGGAACCCCACCCGAAGACATCACTCGAGAGTTGCAGAAGATCAAACTTCTGGAGTTCGCCAGGGGTCGTGCCAGTGAACACGCGGAAGCATGGTTGGAAGGCATGACAAGGTGTTTTTCCTCAAGGGACTTTGCGTCCAAGTCAAAGGCAAAGATCACAATTTTTTAGTTAAGAGACAACGCCTTGAACTGGTGGGGCATCCTGGAAAGACAACTGCATCTTACCCAAGACACAGTATCTTGGGAACTTTTCGAGGAGAGGTTCCGAAGGAAATATCTGCTAGTCTATTGTGAGGAACAACAGGTAGGGGCGTTTCATTCCTTAGTACAGGGAAACAAAACTGTAGAAGAATATGAGATTAGATTTATGGAATTGGTCAAATATGTTTCGTATATGGATAATGACCAATGACAGGTAGAACACTTCGTCTATGGGCTAAACCCTAATATTAGAGCTATGGTGCGGATGTGGAAACCGTCTTTGGTAGCAGAAGCAGTGGAAAATGTGCATTATGCAGAGGAAGACATGAACTTAATTGGGGGTATAAGACAGACATTTCCTCATCGTCTTGGATTCTTCGGGAAGGCCCCTAGGACATTTTCCAGGGGAGGGGGCTCAAGGCCACCACCATATGGTAACAAAGTCGCACCAAGGACAGTAGCCATAGGGATTTCAATGGAAGCAAGTGCAGCATCTCGTTCATCACCAACGACGCAAATAGGTCCACGACCATCTCAAGGAACAACTAGTAGGGGCAAGGGTTCCAGGGGAAGGAACTCATTTTAGAGACAGGCACATAACAATGAACAGGTTCAATCTCGTGCTACCTATTGGGGGTGCGGAGTACCCCATTACCAACGTGACTACCCAGAGTTACAATCAGGGTTCATGCATAGAGAAGGAAAGGCACCGATGGGGAGAGCAAGTAATAATCGTCGGACCGAACATCAATCCACAGTGCTAGAGTCATCAGGTATGCTAAATCATATTAATGTTAAGATTTTATTTGATTCTGGTGCTAAAGATAGTTTCATTTCCCCATCTGCATTAGAAAAGAGTGGGTTGGTAGCCTATGAGCATGATGACTTTAAACAAGTTGAGATGGCTTCGGTGGAAAAACAAGTGGTAGGACCTAGTGTTGATAATTGCATAGTATACTTGGGAGTGTGTACTACCAGGTTGAAGGTATATGTCACTGCTCTTGGGGCATATGACCTAATTATTAGAATGGATTGGTTAGCAGCTCACCGAGCTTTGGTAGATTGTTTAGCAAAGAGGGTGCTTTTTGTTGACAATGAGGGAAGGCCAGTAGAGATCTAGGGTGTGCAGAGAAAAGTGTCATTACGCTTTATATCAAATATGAAGGTTAAGTGATTCTTGAGACAAGGGTGTCAATTATATGTAGTGGAAGTAGTGAATAAAAGGAAGGGACCCTCATTGGATCAGTACCTGGTACTGTCAGAATTTAAGGATGTTTTTCCGAATGAGTTACCAGGATTACCTCCTGAGAGGGAGCTTGATTTTACTATTGAGCTAAAACTTGGTGCAGAACCAATCTCCAAGACTCTGTATCAGATGACAGTGCCGGAACTTTGTGAATTGCAAATGCAGTTGAAAGAGTTACTGGACTTAGGGCTAATAAGTCCCAGTGTCTCACCTTGGGGTGCATCAGTAATTTTTGTAAAGAAGAAGGATGGATCCTTACGACTGTGTATAGACTATAGGGACTTGAACTGTGCTACAGTGAAAAATAGGTACACGATGTCGCGAATAGATGACCTCTTTGATCAGATGAAAGGAGCAATGGTATTCTCAAAAATTGATTTGCGATCCGGGTATCATCAGTTAAGGATTAAGGAAGGCAATATCCCAAAAACTACCTTTCGAACTTGGTTTGGACATTACGAGTTTGTCGTAGTACCTTTTGCATTGACCAATGCACCAATAGTATTCATGAGCCTCGTGAACGGCATATTCCAAAAGTACTTAGATTGTTTTGTACAAGTATTTCTAGATGACATCCTCATCTATTCCAAGAACGAAAGAGAACATGAGGAACACTTATGAGTAGTGTTGTCCTGCCTTAGAGAGAACAAATTGTATGGGAAGTTGTCGAAGTGTTCCTTATTTCAGAAAGAGATCCACTATTTAGGTCATATCATTTCCGGTGAAGAAATCTCTATAGACCTAGAAAAGCTAAAGGCCATTATGGAGTGGCTAGTGCCAAAAAATGCCCATGAGGTGAGAAGCTTCATGGGGCTAGCAGGTTATTACTAGAGATTTGTGGAAGGATTCTCAAAAATAGTGAAACCCATCACTACTTTTCAATGCAAGGGTGTCAAATATGAATGGACAAAAGAATGTGATAGTGAATTCATCGAGCTTAAGAGGTTACTAACTAGTGCGTCAATTCTACAAGTGTCGGATATGGAAAAGGAATTCACAGTCTACACAGATGCCTTGAAGCAAGGGTTGGGGGCTGTGCTAATGCAGGATGGAGGAGTGATAGCTCATGCGTCAAGAAAGTTGAAGAAACACAAAGATCTATACATGACTCATGATTTAGAGTTGGTAGTTGTAATGCTAGCTCTAAAAATTTAGAGGCACTATCTTTTTGGGTGAAACTTTGAGCTCAAAAGTGACCATCAAAGTTTAAAACATCCCTTCACTCAAAGGGATATGAATACTAGGCAAAGAAGATGGAGTGAGTTTATCAGTGAGTACGATTTTGGTATTTTGTACATCAAGGGAAAGGAAAATGTGGTCGCAGATGCCTTGAGTAGGAGACCACGTATCTTCTCCTTGGTACCCTTAAAGGTCAATCTGAGGGAACATGTGTTAACACAACTCCAAGGAGACAGTTGGTATTTAAGGGTTACTTAAAACCTCCAGAGAGGGAGGCAGTTAGATCCAAAGTATGAAGGATATAGTCTTGAAGCAGATGGACTGTTAAGATATCGAGGAAGGATGTACATCCCTGAGAATGGGGATATTTGAAGCATCATACTGAAGGAAGCCCATAGAGCATTTTATTGTGCACATCCAGGTGTGAAGAAGATGTACACAGATATGAGGAATCTCTTCTTCTAGGTAGGCATGAAGCGCGATGTAGTCCATTGCATCACCAAGTGCCTAGAATGTCAACAAGTGAAAGCCAACCACCATCACCCGGGAGGCCTCCTACAACCACATGATGTTCCTATGTCCAAGTGGGAAGTCATTTCTATGGATTTTGTTGTGGGGTTGCTGCTCACATCTCATAGACATAATGCCATTCTTGTGATAGTGGATAAGTTAACCAAGAGTGCTCATTTTATTCTGGTTAGAGACACTTACGATGTCCCTGATGTGGCACGTGTGTTTGTAAGTGAGGTTATCCGTTTGCACGGGATACCTAAGAAGATCATTTCAGATAGGGACTCCCGATTCACTTCTAGGTTTTGGACAAGTTTGCAGTCAGCAATGGGGACTCAGTTGAACTTAAGCACAGCTTATCATCCTGAAACAGATGGGCAAACTGAGAGAGTAAATCATGTCATGGAATACATGCTTAGGATGTATGTCATGGATAATCAAACCCAGTGGGAGAAGTACCTACCTTTGGTAGATCTTTCCTACAATAACAGTTTTCATAGCTCCATTGGAATCCCACCCTATGAAGCTCTGTATGGAAGGCCATGCAAAAAACCATTGAGTTGGGATAGACTAGAAGACCGAGTCACAGTTGGGCCAGAATTGATTCAAGAGATGGAGGAACGGGTGATTCAAATTAGGCAGAGACTAAAGGAAGCACAGGATAGGAATAAAAGCTATGCGGATGCACACAGGACCGACTGAAGTTATGAAGTGGGAGACCAGGTTTTCATTCATATTAGGCCTAATAAGAGTACCATATGATTCAGGAAGGGGACAAAGTTGTCACCTCGATTTATAGGACCATTCAGAATCCAGGAAAAAATTGGACATGTTGCCTATCGTCTCGTACTGCCACCCCACATACATAAAACTCATAATGTTTTTCATGTATCTGTTTTACGTCATTATGTTGCTGATGAAACACATAAACTAAATTGGAAGGAATTGCAGGTATCAGACGTGGGAACTCTCACGGTAGAACCATTATTCATATTGGACCATAGAGTCTGAGAACTCAGGAACCGTCTGGTAGACCAAGTTAAGTTCCAGTGGGACAAGTATAGTCCAGGATCTGCTACTTGGGAAGACGCCGAGACACTATGACGAGACTATCCCTCACTTTTTTTACCACCTCGAGAATATGTTTCTCAAAGGTTGGGTGTATGTAACACCACCTTTTGACTTAGACAAACAGGATTACCTAAGGCCTATATACTTTATTTTCTATTCACAGTAAAAATTTAAGATGTATGAAAATTTATGAATGTTTAAATGTTATTGATGATGATGTATATAATGCGATCTACTATGTGAATGTAAATTTTACGAATGTTTAAATGTTATTGATGATGATGTATATGATGCGGCATATTGTGAGAATGAAAATTTTTATGAATGTTTAAATGCTATTAGAATGATGTTGGATATGATGCAATCTATTTTGGTAAATGATAATCTTATGAATGGGTGTCGAAATTGAATAATGAGATATTATGGGATCTATTTCTAACTTGAAAAAGTTGATGTTATGTTGCTGGTACAAGGATACCGAATTGAAATGATGATGGTATGAAATTACATGATGATAATGCTTATAAACGTATGAGTTTGTGTTACAGACTAATCCACGGGTTATGGGCTATGAAATAGCCAATGTAATGATGATGAAGTGGATATCATGACCACTAGACGAGAAACATTATGGTATGAATATTGTATGTGAAATTATATTGGTTTGGATGCATTGCTATGATATGTGGACCAGTGCAGGATTTCAGGTGATGACACTACCCAAAACCGAATAAATGATGACAAAACCCCCAACAACACGGTGCCATTGTATGTTCCATTTTAGGGTGTGGACCCTAGTTATGTTTAGGAGGGGTGGAGGCATTTCTCACCGTGTATCCTCCAAAACCTGATGTCATGGGAGGATGATGTTAGTTCACGCTCCCCAAGATGTGTGATGATAACTGTCAGTTTCCTGCTAGGGAAGCTTGGTCAAGATAGCGACACTTCCTCTTACAGGTTCTATTTGGTGTTAGGTCAATATAGTTGACACTCCAAGATAGTCTAGTAGAGGAAGGATAGGAATGGAGATGCAAGTAAGTTAGGGAGGAAGGATGAGTAGAAATAGTTGAGAAAGTATGGAGATTTGTCTTATGGTGGAATTTAATGTTTTCCCTTCTAAAAAAAAGAAAATGTGTATATATGAATATTTATAATTACATAACTAAACCACAGTTGTCTAAATAAAATTGTTGAACCAGATAATTGTAATTAAAGGATTTCTCAAACAATTGATTGGTTTGTTGTCTTTTATAAAAGACTAGTCTTGTTGATTGGATTGGATGCATACATAAATTACTAAAGGATGATAGTTTTTTATTATTAGTACATGCACGGGACTTGTATGTACTATCTACACATGCATTTATTGTACATATACACTAGCATGTATGAGTTTTCTTGACTTACTTACTCATAATTTCAATTAATTGTTATGAATGTGTGAACCATGTTTCTTTTCCTTTGTACCATAAGATACCTTAACTTCAGGACGAAGTTTCCTGAAGGGTGGGTGTATGTAACAACCCTAGTTAAATATATGCTTAGGGATTATTAAGTAAAATTAATTAGGTAATTAATTGTCCTAACATGGTTTTAATTAAACAAAGATTGGCATAATAATATTAATTAAATATTAATTAATTAATTAATTGTTATAAGTTTTGATTAAATAATTAAATAATTAATTAATTACCTATCACATTCAATGACATGGGTAATAAATTTAAGAGGGTTAATAATTTTAATTTGTTTAATTAAATGATTTACGTATGCAGGAGGGGATAAGACATTAAATATAAGGATAAGATATTAATAAGGGGACAAGACATTAAAGATAGGGATAAGATAATAATGAAGAGATAATATATTAATGAGCGGGAAGAGAGTCGGTAGAGGGGCATATGATGGGAGGAGTCTTATGGGGAGGAGGAGAATTATTTTTGAAGGAGGGAGAATTATTGAAAGGGGGAAAGATCGTATGTTTGAGGTGCTTGTTTCTCTGGTGTGGGGAGTTTGTTTTATGGGTTTTTGGTGAACCAGAAGTAGGGGGCACCGGTTTGTTGGGGGTTTTGGGCATGGGGGCCAAGATATCCTTACGGTATCCTGGAGCTAGGGAGTCGGACAGGCTGCTCCTAGCTGGCAGGGAGGAAACACAGTTTTGGGCAGTGTTTGACACAGTTTCAAATTCAACATTGGACCAACCCAAGCAGTGAGATTTAGCATCAGAGGCAGGTATTTTTAATTATGAATGGCTAAGTTATTTCATGCTGTAGATAGATTTTAATCTCTACTGAATATTTTTCTTATATGGTGGTGATTGAATTATTTTTGTAAATTGAAAGGAATTATATCTTAAATTATATTAAATTTTGTATTTTACAGTCTCTACATTCACTTCTATGTGTTGCGAGGATGATATCATCCATGTTAATTGATTTACGATATGCGTGTTGTGCAAACATCTCTATGTCCCTTGCCAACAGCTTTGTGAACTTGAATGTTAAGTCAGCCAGAGAATCCATTACAACCTAGGAAATGCTCATGCCATGCTTTTGGGCTTCGACTTCAGCAGTGGTAATCAATTCTAGATGGAGACGGTCCTTGAGAGGCCCTGCTGCAAGAGTTTCATTACGGGCATTCATAACGCTGGATCTGCGTGCCCGTATGGTGCATACCAAGGGAAAGCCGCCAATGTAGTAATCTAGAGTAGGAATATACTAATCCATTTCCCAAATAACTATGGCATCGATATATTTGGTGTTGGGCCATAGGCGAGTTATAATTCCTTGCCAAGGCTGTGTTGAACATAATTCCCTTTCAAAAGAATCAGCCAAGTCTAGATTTGGGTGCACCATTAGCTTCCCCACGACCTATTTCACCATTGGATACATCACCTCTCTATTGAGAATGCATGTTCTGATGTCAAGGAAGAGTTGTTTCTAGTGCTCTTTCAAGAAATGTATGGCTCTGATGAATCCAGAAGCGAAGATGAACCCCATCCTAAGAACCTTCTTGTTTTGCAGCAGACCGCACAACAATTGAGAATACATTCTCTGGTAAGAATCAGGGAAGAGAATTGTTTGGATAGGACTGGTGAAAACATTCAATCAGCTATGGTGGTGAAGAATCTATGGCTCATGAAGATCAGCAGGATGCCCAGGTATATCATGTTTTTAAACAATTCCTACTAGATAGAGTTCATAGCTACGATGAAAAGATGATCATATGGAACATTCAAGAACACAGTGACTACCTACACTTGAAAACAGAGGAATGGAAGGAACACAAAAGAGACTACCCACAATGAATGGAGAAATGTTCTCAAACCTGTTTAGCTTTCTCTTTATTGAAACCGAATAAACTTGATCTCGGGCTCTCGATCTGATCGATTGCTCGAGCTTCAATTAGGCTCTCTACATGATCAGATATGACATGGATTCTAACGATTTTGAAATAAGATCTCCAATCATCATTAATATGGAAGAATATTGTGGCAACTCGGATTTAGTCTGGAAGAAAAATCTCTAAATGCCAGTCTTGCAACCTCCTGAAAAAAATATCTAATGGGTGCCATATCACAGAAATTATGTTTTAATGATATTCATTCATTGTTGGAGCTCATGATCACTAAAAATAAGCAACCTCCTCCATCTCTCTTGGATAGTGTTAATGGATAGTTGACTGGGATTTTTAGAAATGAATATTTTGGTGGATGAACCCCACAATATCTGAATTCGTGGATATAGAATTGATGACCAAATGAAATAATAGAAGCAGGGATGAGAAAGGTTGAGCAAACAAAATACTAATCTTCTCTTCCTACTTAGTTTTTGATATACTTTCCATGGAAAGATACAACTTATTGGGGAGACAAAAATTCTCCTTAGTAGCCCTCCAGAAAAGACAATCCTTTTGCCTCACAGTAGCTCCAGTCCACATGTAATATTTGCAGTCAGGTTCACCAAGATTTTCTGGAAAACTAAAAATATCTGACTTATGCCTCAATGTTGTTGTTGCAGACTAATTTTCTACATAGCCTCTTCAACTACAACAATATCTTCTCTCAGCCTCTCATGATGCTGCCAACCATCAGGATTGATCACCAAACCCTGTTGTCTCGAAAAGCCACCTTGCACTATCGCATTGTATGAAGCAAATTGTAGAAATGTTTATTCTTTTATAGAAGGTCTAACGTGTGAGATCAAATGTCTATAGGTTTCAAATATCTATGCAAGCAGGTTTAAAACAAGAGCAACAACAGACAGCATGATACAATTTCAAGTAAAAGATCAAAGGATTTATCCGCCTAAACTTACAGACCAATTTTTGTTCTATTCAACTAATGTTCTTATTTGCAGTTACAATATGGAGGGGCAACATTTTTTATTTATTTATCTATCTATCTATCTATATATAGATAGATAGATAGATAGATAGATAAAGTTAAAATTTGTTTTATTTTTATATTTCTTTCTAAAAAAATAAACTTAAAAAATGTAAAACAAATTGAAACAAAATTTTCTTTTTATCAATTGGAGATAAATGATTTGAAATTTAAGGATGAAATAGAATAGGTGTTTTTGAAAAACATCAATTTATTTATTCCTGAAAAAGTTAAAGATATCTTACATTCTGATCCTCACGATCGCACAAAGCGTGGAGGAGAGCATACTCATTCTAAAAAAACTCGAAAACAAAACCGTACCAACACTACGCTGATTAGAAATGAGAAAGTAGTTATGTATAATCAAACAACCAATGTATCCATGCACGCAAAAATAATAAAAAAACATTATCTTTCAATTTAGCAATTGACAGTCAGGAATATGTATGAATGTGTGAAATTAGTGGTTGAGACTATAAATTTAAAAATGAAAAAGAAAAACTAAATGAATCCAACCTAGTACTTTCGTGAAACTAGAGTTTGATTAGGCTTTCGTAGGTGTAATTTGTCTTACTTAGATCATGATGCAGCTCCTCGCTATCCTCCTCAACCTCTTATGTGCCTAATGGTTCTTCATTAAATGTGTAAGGTCCTTCATTTGTTGATTTTGTGTTTGCCTCAGGAGGAGTGAATAAGCTTTTGGCTGTTGTCAATATCTCTTCTTCCAGAGAAGAGGAGACCTCAACTTTTGCTAGGATCTAAGTGAGTTGTTCCAAGCTTAAATTCATTGTTAAACCATGTTAAAAAAAGGATTCTTACAACACCCAAATCAAAATTAAAAACTTAAAAAAAAAAACACTCTTGCTAAAACATAAAAAAATTACTCTTCACAGTTGTGGAAATTAAAACGTTCCTGATAGTTGGTAGGGACAGTGAGGAATATACACTGAAGCAACTCTATGACCCTTAGAACCAACACATGTAGATCACACTTACAAAAATTAAAACTACTCTTGCATGAATTGAAATTTGTAGAAATTGAAATTACTTCTACCTAGTTAGTAGGGAGAACATGAGGAGTCTCCTCTCACGAGCTTCTATGTCCCCTTACCAACATTTCTAGATCACACTTGTAGAAATTGAAACTAATCTTCCAGAAATTGAAATTTGCAGAAAATGAAATTACTTATACCTAGTTGGTAGGGAGAACATGAGGAGTCTCCTCTCATGATCTTCTATGACCCCTTACCAACACGTCTAGATCACACTTGCAGAAATTGAAATTACTTATACCTAGCTGGTAGGGAGAATGTTAATCCCTAATATTGGCTCATTACC
>CBVK0100455864.1:0-10187 GCA_900067695.1 Picea abies
ATATAAAGAAAAAGAGGTTTTTACCCTGCATGGGTTTCCTCGGGAAATATTTGTCTCTGTGTTTCTCATATATGTGAATGATGCTGAAAGTGCCATTGTTTATTTCCCTGCATTATTATGATCATCATCCAGTGTCTCTACAAAGAGTTTAAAAGAACCATAATTGTTTAAGCACGAAAACAACTGATTCACCCCCCCTCTCAGTTGTCTAACACAATTTTCACCTCTTGCAGTTGATTGACGATTGAAGCCTTGTGCTTCTCAGCTAGTCTCTCCTTGACTACTTTCGCCACTAAATCCACATTTTTTGGGGTTAGTGAGATATCGCTCGATGGCTTGTGTGCCTTTTACTTCTTTCAGCCACCATTGGTGTGATCCCCTAGACACTTCTCTTAGGTAGCTGACGGCTCGGGACTAGTGGGCCTCTGGGTATCCCCTGCAATGGTTGTCCATGTTTCTCTGGCCTCAGGAATATCATGGGTTCCTGTCCCTTCTTCTTCCTCCTCAGGGATTTCATGTGTCCCTGTGCCTATTTCTTCCACCTCAGGGATTTCCTACGTCCTGATGACTATCTATTTCGTGCACACTTCTCCTATTGAGTGTATTGGTGGTTTTTCTGTGTGTGGTGGGGCATGTGTAGATCTGCTTGGTGGTCTATTTTTGTGTGCACAATTTTTTCTTGGCTGGGGTGCTTCCCCCGTCTTGGCCTTGGGAATTTCTCTAAATTTTGGTTCCTACCCTGTTAGTGCCTGTTTGGTGCGTTTGGGATGATCTTTCTTGCATCTGAGTTTGTGATCTTGGTACTACACTTGGAATCGCTGGTATCTTCCATTCCTTAGGCCACTCCTAGACCTCCTTTTGGATTTCCTCCTGCGTGACGTAGTAGTTGAGTTGGAGCCATTCCTTGGATTTTTCTCCCTTTGCTTGCATCCAAAAACTATGGCGCTTTGCCCTGGAGTTGGTAACCTATCCAAACTCTTGAACAATCTCTGGTGTAATGTGCCATGTGTCCATAATAAGGTCCTGCATCTCTGCGAAGTACCTCACAAAGATGTTTGTGTTCACTTTCTTTCTATTGGGGTTTGCGCTGCTGCGTGATGAGATGTATCTGGCTATGTCACACTTCCTCAGTCTCTCCATATACTTGTTGTAGGCCGGTTCTTTCCATCCAAAGAGGCCAATGAGGATGAGTAACCATGAGTAGTGGAACTCAGAGCCCCAGTATTGTGTGTCCTTGCAATCCTCCAAGAATGAATTCAACAGGGATGGGCCCCAGCTCATCGAGATCCCCTTTGTACACTGCATGGTGGTGATGACCACACCAATCAATACTTCCTCTTTACGACACTTGTGCATTAATTTGCACCCGAGGAGTCTGGTAGGAAACCTTTTTGCAAGATCATTTATGTCATTGATCCTCATTCCTCTGTTACCTCGTTCTGTGCCTTACTTAGCCATGATCTCATCTGAGATGGCCTTGGCTCTTGTTTTTTCCTCCAAATACTGCTCCAGCTTTTCCCCATCTTTGGGTAGCCCTGTGATTCTTGTGATGAGGTCCATAGTGATATACACCATCCTATCCATCCATAAAATTCCATCATGTACGCATGCAAGAAGTTTCTTGACGCAGGTGTTGATATGATTGCCCCTCCCAAAGTGTGGGACATATAGTAAGTTCATGATTCCTATGTTGTAAATCCCCAGGATCCACTGCGCTGGCTCGAGCATTGGCATGTCAGATGAACCTATTCCCCTACTTTCCAAATAATTCTGGGATGCTAGGTCGGGGAATTTAGTGACATTTTCCACATCATGGTCTAAGTATTCGATGGAATTCACTCCACTGACCATGTCATCATCTACGGGCACTACACTCATAAATTTTGGAAAAACCATGGTCCCTTCTGACTGCGGCTGTGAACCTCCATGTGCGCTTCTATCGACTTGGCCCTTCCATTTGTCTTGTGGGGATGAGGCCCCCACCTCTGGTACACCCTTATGTATTGCAACCTATGCTACTTATGGTTCATGGCTCTATGGCGCTGTGCCCGTGGCTCTGTGGCACTAAGCCCATGGCTCTGTGGCACTAAGAATGTGGCCTTATCGGTCTGTTGTTTCCCTTGACCCTGTAAAGTATCAGACTCCGTTCTTTCGGGGTCCTCCATCTGCCCAGCCTCCTACACTGGGTTTTTCTCCTCCTCTACCGTTACCGGGTTTGTTTCATACTCTGGTGTGTGGAGTTCATCTACATCCACCACTACATGTGTTGCTTTCTCCCTTGCCTTTTTCATGTGAGAAATACTGCGTGTGTTCCTTCCAGCCCTACCCGACTCTCCAACTTGGGGTGGTGACATTGTGACAGGGTCTAGGCTCAAAATATGTGAACTCGACAAATTCTCAGTCAAATTTCCGCTTGATCACTCTCTCACTCGACTCTCCGTTCTTCTCTTCGGAAATTGACACAATGAATTTATTTTCCCTCCTTTTTTCGTACTTTATAGTGGGATGGTGGGGTGACAAATGTTCCACACTGATTGTTGTCTCTTTGTCACTTTTGGCGGCGTTTCCTACGTGTGGTACCATTGTATGTGTTAACTTCTTTCATTTGCGTCTTGTTTTCTGAATTTTTCCCTTTCTTTCATGCTACAGTATTTACCTCTGTGTATGGGCTGTCATAATTCCAACCATCGCTACCAGTTGGCGTCTGAATCCACAACCATCATTTTCTAAATTTCTGCTCTTTCCGACCATCAATCCTTTTTTCGGCGCGCTGGGATTTTTGGGTGCACAAAGTCCTTAGATTTTATACCCTTTTCTTTTGATAAAATATTCTCATTTTTATGCACTGACTCAATGACTTGTGCACGCTGACTCTTTTTTCTTTTTGTCGCACTGATTTGCTCTCCTGCGCATGTGAATTTCCACGCATTTTTTTTTGTACTGCGCGATAACTGTCAAGTTGCTGGTGGTCGAATGTCCTTGTACATCTTCAGTCGAATCCCATTGATCATCCCTATGAGTTCTGTGCCTCATAAGTCCTTCAACTGTACATCTCCTCCGTCTGTGATAGTCTTGATGTCATATGGTCCCAACCAATGCATTATGAACTTTCCTATATGTTGAAAAAACTTGCTATCATATAGTAGGACTAGGTATCCTTCCTTGAAACTTTTTCTCTTAATATGTTGGTCATGCCAAGCTTTGTCCCTGGCTTTCTGTACTTCTTGGTGAAATCTTGCTAGACTCCTATCTTCTTCCATGTTCATTAGCTGACTTAGCCTTTCTTGTACTGTGCCTCTCTCTGTCATGTTTGTAATTTCTGCGACACACAAAATTGGTACTAAGAATTCTAATGGAACCCCTACTTCTTGTCCATACACCAATCTAAATGGTGTCTTCACTGTCAGCTTCTTACATGTAGTTATATATGCCTATAATACTGCTGGCATGTTTGAATCCCAGTCGTCCCTATTGACATTGCAAATCTTGGTTAGGGCATTCTCTAGAATCTTGTTGAAGGCTTCCACTATTCCATTTTCCCGAGGATGGTGTGGCATACTTTTCTGATGGTAGATCTCAAATTATTTAGTCAGAGATCTGATAGTGCCGTTGGTAAAGTGAGTGCCTTGGTCACACATCAGGATCCTTGGACATCCAAATTTGGTGAGCACATGTTCAAACAGGAAGTGTGTTCCTGTCTCTGTGTTGCAATGTTTGACTGGTGCTACCTCTACCCATATTTAGAGGTATTCCATCGCAATGATAATGTATCGAGCGTCTGATATTCTTGTGGGTGGGTGAATTGGGCCAAAAAAATCAATAGCCTATTGTCAAACACTTGTAGTGTTACTTATGGATATAAGGGCATCTCATCCCGTCTGTTTGGTTTGCCAACCCGTTGACAAACATCACATTTTTTATAGTACTCTTTTGAGTCTTTGTGATTGGTCAACCATCATAGTCCTGCGTACAGTACCTTCTACGTTGTAGCTTTTCCTGCATAGTTCCCTCCCGCTATTCCTTCATGGGCTTTAGCCAGTATCCTAGGCCTTTCATGTTCTAGTGCACATCTTCTCAAGATGTTTTCTACCCCCATTTTGTATAAGTGATCGATGATCAACTGGTAGTCGGCTGCTCGGACAACTAGATTATTCCTTTGCGTGATGTTAAATTCCCGTGGCACAATCTCTGTACTTAAATACTCAATAATGTTGGAAAAATAATCGTCCATGACCTGAACTGAAAATAACTGCGCATCAGGGAAGGTATCCTCTAAGTTTGTAGGCTCCTCGCCATTGGTGACCATTGACAAGTGATTATGTCATGCGTTCAACTTCCATGGTTTTACTATGACTTCAAAGTCAAATTCTTGAAACAGTAGTAACCATCGAAAAATTCTCCCCCCCAACACTAGCATTTTGACTAGGTACTTAAGCTCTGAATGATCTATGAACATCTTAAAGTGTTTTCCAAGTAGGTAATGCATGAAATTTTGAAGTTCATATACCATTGCCAGACCTTCTCACTCTGTAGTGTTGTAGTTCTGCTTAGAGTCTGGAAGTTTTCTACTTGCAAATGCTATGGGGTGATCCAAATCCTTTGCTCCTGGTTGCACCAGAATAGCTCCCAGGGCTATGGCTGATGCGTCTACATGCACATGGAATGTCTTCTCCCAATATGGAAAGACTAAGATGGGTGTTGTGACCATTTTCTTCTTAAGGGTGGCCAATCCTTTCTGACAACTCTCATTCCACTGGAATTTAGTATCCTTCTTAAGTAGTTTCTCCATTGGCGCAGTGATCTGCGCATACCCCTTGATAAATTTTCTATAATATCCTGTATGTCCTAATGTGGCCCTCAGCTGACACATTGATTTTGGTGGTGGTAAGTTCACAATTAATGCAATCTTTGCAGGATCCACGATCAAACCTTGTCTTCATACTATGTGACCCAATATAATTTCAAAGGGTGTTCCAAATATACATTTCTTGATGTTCAAGGATATTTGGCATTGCCTACATCTTTCTAACATCAACCTCAACACCTCTACATGATCCTTCAACAGGGTGTATATTGTCCAATCATCCAAATATACTTCTAGAAACTGATGGATGAATTCTTTGAAGGCAACAATGACTACTCTAGAGAAAATTGCTGGTGCATTTTTCAGTCCAAAAGGAATGATTATGCACTGGTAGGATCCCCATTCTGTTGCAAAAGTAGTCTTGTGTCAATATTTTGGTGCTATCTTGATTTGGTGGTAGCCTAAGAATCCATCAGTGAATGATTATGCTTCCATGCCTCCTACATTTTCTAGGACTTCATCTGTAAAGGGTGTAGGGAAAGGGTCGTGTAGGAAAGCATCATTGAGATTTCTCAGATCTACACAAATTCTTATGCCTCCTTGCCCTTTTTCCTGAACTACCATGGGGCTTATCCATTCTGATTCTTCTACTGGTTCTATGATTCCTACTTCGAGCATTTTGTCGATTTATTCTCTTACCTTCTGCTTGTATATGGTGTTCAATCTCTAAGGCCTCTGTCTAATAGGTCTTTTCTTCGATTTGAGAGGGATATTCATCTCTCCAAGTTCTCCCGCGATACCCTTCATTTCTATAAAGGTTGTTGGGAAAAATTCATTGTACTCGTGCAGTATATCTGTTATCTTGTCCACTGTTTGCTCATCCTAGTAGTCTCCAATGTTGACCATATTGGGATTCTCAACTGTCCCAATGTTGACTTTCTTTACCTTGATTGGAACATCAATTACTTCTGATTCTAGAGGCAGACCTTCCACTTCTCTTTTGCCTTCAACTTCCTCAATCTGAATATCGCACGGATCATCTTCCTCTGGTACTTCTTCTTGCAGATGGTAGCATGACAACAGTTCTTTCACTATCTTTCTGTTATGCTATTGTTCTTCTATTATGAGTTCGAATTCTGGTTCGTTAATGAATATCACCCCTCTTATTTTTTCAAGTACTGCATCTATGTTGGGGTTCTCATGTTCAAAGGAGAAAGTGACTGTAAAGTTTTGTTGTAGTACTTTCTAGCTTGTAGTTCCTCTGTGCAGTTCCTGGTCTATATACCAATTTGCTGGGATGCCCTCTAATGTGTGTATGAAATGATGAGGCCACTCTTCTAGGGGTGTCATTTTCCACAACGCTCTGCACTTCTCCAAATGTTCTATTGGTGCCCCCTGTCCATCATATTTCTAGTGCTGGTTGCTTCTTTGTTCTGCACCAAACCCGATGCGCAGTAATCACTTACATTGGTACCAGTCCTTGATTTTTTCTTTGTGTGCACCCCACCATCTTGTAGGTGTATCTTTAAGTGAAATGTCAAGATCTAAAAATCTATTCATGTCTCATACTTCTTCTTCATATCTCGTTAATAATTCTTCCATTTCGTTGATTCCATGGAAACTTGGAGGTTCTCTGACTTCTGTCACAACCCATCTTACTGCGCAGTCTATTCGGGCACATGTTCTGGTTGAGACCTCATGTAGGCATTTCTGCCAATTATCCAGACCAGTGTCTAAGTCGAAAGTGCATGATGTGACAATTCTCCAGCTAATTACACCATAGGCAGTTGGATTGATGTAATCTTTGGTGCATGCAGTGGTTCGGTACATCTGGTTAATTTCTTCCAGGTCTAAACATGTTGGTTCCACAAATATTTCGGCTTATGATGGATCTAGAGGCACAAAAAACCTGTAATTGCCTGACTCAAATTTCATCTTCCTGGTCTTTAGGTTGATTATCGCTTGATTATCAAATTTCCAATCCAATCCCAGTAATGCTGGATATGGTGTTGTGCCATCCATGATTTCGATCACTTCAAAGTCTTCCTTAGTGTGCACTCCATCCATATCTACTGTTACTCCTTTTAGCCTCCCTATTGGTAGAACTGTATGTTGGTTTTCTAACTTCAACTGGACTGGTGAGTAGCCTAAGGTAGGTTCTCCCATGCATTTCCATGTCTTTTTGGGAAACACATGCACTTCAGAGCCTAGATCTAATATCACATCACCCATGTTAAAATCTCTGATGTTGGTATTCAATCTAAACTCTCTGCTGGTTCTCCTTCTGGCATGGAGGTGATTGGATATCCTCTATTCTAACTTTCCCTTAGAGTTTGTGGTACATATATCTGATAGATTCTGTAATACTATAACAGATAATGGATCCTTAAATACTTGAATACATGATTGGATGAAAGTTTAATACAACTTACTTGGTTTCCTGGGTGGACTTCACTGGTATGGTCCAATGTTGATGACATTTCATACATTGGGACATCTTGGGTATGCTGCGTGGTAGATGTAGATGCAACATTATTATTGAGAAAATCTTGTCTGGCCTCCTTAAAGGTCTCCTCCTTTTCTGCATCAAATCACTTGGGTGGCTGGGTATTTTTCTTAATCCACTGGTGCTGTACTGGTTTCTATTTAGCCACATCATCTCCTATTTTAGCACCTCCATGCGTCACTATGTTGATGTTCCTGCCATCTTCTATAGCTTCTGTAGAGATCCACTGTACATTCTGGTTGTTCTGATTCTATTTCTCCTATATCTTCCCCAACAATGTGGTGCAACCCTCTATATCATGATCTGTTGCACGACAGTGCATGCATGTCGCAGGTGGTAGAGGGAATTATATTTCATAGTGCCCTGGCTGTTGGAATTTAAGGCACACTACTGGACCTCTTTCACATCCAAAGCCTCCTCTGCCTCATCCCCCCCCTTTGTACCTAGCGCGATCTCCGTGTGGTGTATTGTACTGAGGTACCTGATTATACTGTGCAGGGTTATACTGGGGCTGCACGGTGTTATACTACAACGTCACAGTATTATACTGCGGTGGTGCTTGATTAAACTAAGGTGCAACTTGACCTGTCATTATTTTGGCTTGCACCCTATATGTGTCTGACGTCCTTTCCCTCATCAGATCCATGGCTCTGCAGTATTTGTCGTCGTGGCCTACTGATTTGAAAAAAGTGCAGTATGCATTCTTTGGTACTATCTGGTATTTTTACATGATAGGACAATGATATGGATCATGCCCGTGCATCTTGAAAATTTCACACCAGGGTCCTCCTTTCGGTAATGGATTTGGAATCCCTGTTTCCATATACTGCATGAATGTTGGACATTCGTTCTTATGGTTTCATTCTGTTTTACATGTGGTACACCAAACAGCTTCGCGCTTGTCCTTGCCCTAATTCTGATTGAGTTGGAAGGTAAGATTCTTCAAATCCTCCTTCAAACCCTCTATAACTAGTTCTGTTTTATGGTACTAATTCTCCTCCATTTGCAAGGCTTCCTATAGAGCCTCTGCTTGAGATTATAATTTCTATTGTCTGAGTGGGTATTTCAGGTGTGGTAACAAAGAATTCACAAACATATGCCTATGTTTCATGTAAGTCATGGCGTACCTCAATTGCCCTTTCAGATGTTTAAATCATTGGTCAATTTCCTAGACAGATTCTCCTGGTTTCTGTCGGATTTCTATCATCTCGTTCATGTATTGATCCTCTGAGATCAACTTCTGGAACTCATTAATCAATAATTTCTTAATGTCTATCAGTGTCCTTGTCATCCTAGGTGCACTGTTTATGTCTAGACTCATGTACCAGTATAGTGTGCAGTCTCTTAGCATGATGGATAAATACGCAAGTTTAGTATCTTCATCAGTGATATGTTTTTCTTCCCAGATATTTGCACAAATGAACAAGTGTTTCTCAGGGTCTTCTACTGCCTCTCCTCGAAATTCTGGTAACCTGATGGTGGTATCATGTCCTACCATCCTGAATGTTGAATTGATACCTCTGTGCGGTGTAGATAATTGAATAATGCTACCTAAACTATCTCCCCCAGTTGTTGTTCCCTATGTGGATGTACTTCCTGCCGTCTTCCTTCTCCCGAAATTCAGTTGTCTAAACAATGGTGTTCTTTTTGGTGTGTTAGTCGCACATAGGTTTATGGGTTCCACACTGACATTAACATGGATATGATTGCTGCCTTCTATTCCCACTCTAGGACCTCTCATCTTCCTCTCATATGTTGCATGCAGGATTTCCTCAATCTGATCCACATCCCAGAGATCCTCTACCTCCTCTTCATCACTGTCCAAGCGCTCCCTCATGGCTATGGGTCTCTTCTTGGTGTTCAAATTGTATTGGTAGGGCACTCCACTGCACATATTTCCATCTATCACCATGATCCACTTGATCTGGTCATCGTCCATCATGATTGGGTCCAAGGCTTCCTCCTTCTTTCCTTTATCCCTTTCTCCTTTTTCCGTCAGTGCTTACCCCCCTTCCCCCATGCACCTAGGGAAGTTTAGTTGTCTGATTCCATTGTCATTACACCTTTTTTATAGAGCAATATCTTAATGGAAGTATACATCGATCGAATATACCTTCCTCGAGGCCCACGTAGAAATTCTTTCTTTGTTTTAATGTACGACTTTGCGGTGTCTACTACAAATTCTATTATAAGGCATACTACAATATTGTTGACCCAAAAATCGGTTGCATGGGTGAATTTGTTATTCACCTGCTGTAGCTGCGTGATCTGAACTGAAGTCCACTCTAACTGTCGGATCCGATTTTTTGCATGGTTATCCTTCAACCTCAATATCGACTCCTGTAGTAAGTGTGGAAAATAATAGAAAAATGCTTCATGCAGATCAGTAAACAAATACTTCTCAAGATATTTGCACGGTGTTACTCTAGGGTTTATGTTATCTTTCTGTGTAAAATCTATCTCCTTTGTCTTCAACCAGATTTCGATCTCTGCTTTTGTAGGATTCCACGGTCTCAGCATCCCCTTCTAGCAACGCATTCTCTCACCTTTTTGTTGTCTGATTCAGTATTCTTTTGACTCGCCTTCTGCAGATCTTACATTCTTTTACCGGATTTTAGACAGATCCCATCAACTCAATCCTATGCTATTCCAACCTGCAATGGAACCATTTGTTGGTTTGTTTCTCTCTGATTTATACCTTTAACATGATTGACCCAGGTTCAGGTCTCCTAGGGATCCAACAAATACTCTAAAACTATCGGCCCTCCTAGAAAACCAAAAGCCAATGCAGTACACATAGTGCACTACGCAATATCACCCAAGGTAGTCTTAATGGGTGACTGCAATACTCAAGTGCTTTGTTAAGAACCAAACATC
>CBVK0100455874.1:0-19514 GCA_900067695.1 Picea abies
GCATCCTTCCTTCCTAACCTACTTCCATCTTCCATCCTATCCTTTCCTCTATTGGACTAAGCTGGAGCGTCAACTATATTGACCTAAATCCAAATAGAACCCATAAGCGGAAGTGTCATACATCTCGACCAAGCTTCCCCAACAGGCAACTAGCAGTCATCATCACACGTCTAAGAGAGCATGACTTCACACAGCCCTCTCACGACTCTAGGTTTCAGAGGATAAACGGTGGGAAATACCTCCACCCCTCCTCATAGAACTAGGGTCAACACCCTATATCGATCCATACTGTGCAACTATTGTTTGTAGAGTCACATCATCAAACATCCACTCTGGGTAAGTTGTGCATCCTATCAAAACCACACTTACCATAGATCATAGTAATATTTAGAATCATAAATTAAAGAGTAAGTACAACTTATAGCATACATTATCTTCATGATGTCTACGACATCCCAGTTACCTCAATACTATAGTCATTTAGCTATCACATAGCTCATCATCCTATAGGTTAGTTCACCAATAACACATATTGATGCAAATACATCCCAAATTTATATAAAAATCCATATTTGCATTGACGCTCAATTAAGAAATGTATTCCTATTTACATCATGCATTGCATCTATTATACTTTCAGAACATAACTTGAATTGGTATACATGCACCCAACTTACCCATTTTAATTTTCATGTTTAAATAATCAAATAACTATCTTTTTCATGAGCATATATCATGTAACATACAAATAGGTCTAGAGGTACACATCTCAATGTCTAACAAAGTCTAACTGACTCCAAACAAATGCTAAACTTTGAATTATTAAGATTAATAAAAAACAATGTTCTAACTACCCAAGGTCAAAATATGGGGTGTTACACTTAGTCATATATCAACATCATCTGAAATGACCAAGACTTGATTACTAGACTCTATGAAGGATAGACCATGCTGAATGACTAAGGAAAACAAAAACTAAAAAAAACTCTAAGGCTCAAATAAGATGAAATTTTATTGGGAGATAACATATGGCTCTAATTGGGGATGGAAACCTCCGTATGAGATTCCAAGAATTCGTAAGACCAATTTCCTTTTCTATCACTTACAAAACTTATAAGAATAAATTGAACTTGATGTTCCATTGGGCATGGAGTTATTTATGAAAGTAAACTGAAAAATGAAATGGTATTTACAATGGAGAAGTCTTGAAAATCCTTAATAGAAATAGGTTTTGAGAAAACACACTTTTCCTAGGCCACCAAATACTTCATTACCTTCCAGGTTCTGTAAGAGGTAAGTATTGTTCTAGGACACTTGAGATATGATGAAAGTGCCAGTCCATAAAGTGTCAAATTTCCCATGCTTCCCCTTATCCTGTATGTAAGCATCCCACTTAAAAACAAGATTCCCTATTTTGAAAATATCTTATTTATCCTTCTTGTCAAATCTCTCTTTCATCTTCTTCTAATGTAATTATGTCTTCTCAAGTAACCGCTCCCTTGCCTATTGAAGTTCAAAAAAATGAAGAATCCTTCTAACCAAATCATTTGGTTCCCCTTCTTCTTCTTGAAATTGTTTTGCAACAAGTAGTGCAAGTTGGATAGGGAAAATGGCTTCAATTCCATACACTAACTTTAATGGATAAGTTCCAATGGACTTCTTATTTGTCACTCTATCAGCCGAGAGTGCAAATTTTAATTTAGAATCCCAACTCCTTTGGTTTTCTTTAAGAAACTTTCTAATAATCCTCACTAGGATTTTGTTTGATGATTCAGGAAGGCCATTTTCTTGAGGATAGTAGGAAGTTGAGTGAACAAGATGAATACCCATGTATTCACATAAATTTACCAAATCATCATCTTTAAAAGAAGATCCATTATCAATAACAAGTCTCTTGGGGAAGCCAAATCTAGCAAAAATATGATCATTCAAAAAGTTTATGATCACATAATGAGTGGCGTTCCTGGTAGGAATGGATTCAATCCATTTTGTGAAGTAATCAGTTGCTACCAGAATCCACCTTTGTTTCCCACTTGACAATGTATGTATCTCTCCAATGAAGTCCAACCCCCACTGTTGGAAGGGTCTAGCGACTACAATAGGATTCAATGGGAGATATTTTAGTTGTTGTTTTCCACTAAACCTTTTTCACTTGTCACATGTATTTTCATAGGAGAAAACATCAGAAAATAAACATGGCCAATAGTAACCAACCCTCAAAATCTTGTGGGTTGTGGTTTTACAATAGTGATGACCACCACAATTGCTTCTATGAAACTGATGCATAACCTGAAATGATTCTTGTTTATCAAGGCACCTAGACAACATCTCAGAGGGGTCTTTCCAATAGAACATATTTTCATTAATACAAAACTTAATTGACTTGAGTTTTAATGCTTTTACCTATGTTTGATTCATCTCTGGAGGGGTTGCAAGGTTATGCAAAAAATATACTATATTGTTGTACCATTCACATTAATATAAATGGGATGAAACTGACTGAACACGATTGTACCTTTCAATTGAGATTTCGGATTGTGCATTGTCTTCATTTATTCTAATTAAATTAATACCCAACACCTCACAATTCTCTTCAGCAAAAAGATTTTCCAAACCTCGAACCTTTATGAATTTGGTTGGCTTAATATCAATGTCAAACTCAATGAGTTTGACACTCCACTTGGCTCTTTTCCCATCTATATCTGGTTGCATAAGTACATCTTTGACTGAGCTAGATGGTACATAAGCTATCATTTTTGCATGAAAGATATAGATTCTAAAAGCATTAAGTGACTTGATCAAAGCATAAGCTTACTTTTCAATAGGATCATAACTTACCTTAACATCTCTTAATGTTTTGCTAAAGAATGATACTTGATTTTCCTTCCCTTGATCATTTCTCTGAAGTAACATTGTTGCAATGGCATCATTAGATGCAAATGAAAAGATATATAAATCTTTACAATAGTTTGGTTTGATCAAAGTAGGAGCTGGCATAAGAGATTTCTTAATATCTTCAAAAGAATCCAATGTTGCATCATTCCATTTAGTTTTTGAGTCCTTACTTAGCATACTAGTGATGCGTTTAATCAATTCTACAAAATTAGGAATAAATCTCCTAATGAAGTTAATATTTCCAAGAAATGATTGAATGTCTTTCTTATATCTAGGAATGGATATCTTCTGAATAGCTTCTACTCTTGCAGGGTCAATCTTTACTCCTTCAGCAGTCACTATGTGCCCCAAAAGCTTTCTTTCTTTCAATGCAAACTGAGATTTCTTTGGATTGAGTGAAATCCCATACCTTTTGCACTTCAAGAATGTCTTCCTCAAATGTTGCAAATGATCTTTATGGCTGTTTGAAAACATTGTTAGATCATCCAAATATATCAAAAAAAACTTATCCTTCTCACCTACAAAGACAATGCCCATGACCCTCTGAAAGGTGGCCCTAACATTCATAATCCCAAAGGGAATATTGGCATACATAAAAGTACCCCAAGGAGTTGTGAAGGTTATATCTGGCTGTACTGAGATTTGGTTATATCCTGAAAAACCATCAATAAAAGACATGACACTAGATCCATACACTCTTTGCAAGATATGCTCCATCTTCAGCAAAGGGTAGTTATCTTTCTTGGAACACTTGTTCAAGCTCTCAAAGTGAACACACACCCTAATTTCCCCATTCTTGTTCCTAAAATGAACTAAATTAGCAACCCACTTAGAATATCTTGGTGGAATGATAATTTGAGCATTCAATAACTTTTTAATTTCTTTTTCCATTATGGGTAGAAGAAGATGGCTAGTAGATCTTAGTTTTTGCTTGAATGGGTTGGCTTCTTTCTTCAAAGGGATTTTATGCTCAATCACTTGACTGTCATAAGTTTTTAATTCACTGTACTCCCATGAAAAAATGTCTAAAAACTCTTTCATCAGGCTGCCATAATCAACTCTTTGTTATTTAGTGAATTGTGTGGACAGATTTATGGTTTTGGGGCACTGTTCATCTCCTAAATTGTACATAAAAACAACAAGGTCTTGTTCTTTCTTATCAATATTGAAAGGCACATCATTCTGGTCAAAAAGTTTCTCATGTGGTACTAGTCATCTTTGGATTTGATTATTAGGAAGTTGAATAATATCACGACGTCCAATTTTGTTTTTCAATTTAGGATTTTTAACTTTTTCAACATTTTCATTTTCATGATCTATGTGGAGGGAAGAAAACTCATCTATAACTTCCATAAATCTAACCAATTCCTCATCATCTTCAAAAACTTTCCAAAATTTTACATTGTCTGGCAGGGAAAGTCTATATTTCACTTGAATTTCATAGTTAATCTTTGTTGGCAATGGTGGATTAAAGGTGATAGATGAAACAGCTAATGAATCAACAAGTTGATTCATTTATCTAGGAATATATGAATTATTGAATGCTAGCAAAGAATCAATGAGACTCCATACCTCATCTCTATATGCCTTAAGTCTGACATGTTTGTCTTTAAAAGTCTTCTTAATTTGTTGAATTATCAAATCAACATCTCCATGTACCTTCAGCCCCTAAATATTCATGTCCTTAGAAACATTTAATCCTAATACCAAGGCTTCATATTCTGTTATGTTATTTATCACCTTGAAATCCAACTTTAAAGACAAATGAATTGTTTATTTGGAAGGTGAAAAAAAAACAACACCTTCTCCTACAGATTCTCTTGAACAAGCACCATCAAGGAACATAATCCATATAGGAGTGCTTTCCACTTCTGAAGATTGGAAAATGGGATTTCTGAGCTGCAAAGATGATGACTGAGAATCATCAATCTAAAGTATAAAAGATCCCAAACCTGTATCAACTGAGTAGATTTGATGATTTGTAGGATCCTTCTCGTCACTAATAATATAGGCTAATTGTGCTTCCCTATACAATCTCCTTTGTTCCCCTCCAAATACCGGGATAGTTGCACAAGGAAGGTCATTTTGCAAGGTGCCTCCTAGCCTTTTTATCCATGCTCTACATAATAGCATACCAAATTTAGGTGGCACATAAACTACCAGAATGTCCATTACCATGCTCCTCATAGGTAACTTAGATAAGGAAATTGCTAGATATTTAATCAAGCCAAGGGGCACTTAACCTTCCTAGAGTCAAATGAGAATAAATCATGATAGGATTTGGTAATTTCTAAACCCAACTCATCCATGACTGCTTTTTGCATGAAGTTATGAGAATCTCTTGTGTCTAAAAGGAAATTATGAATAATTTTATCATGGATGTTCAAGGAGACATAAAAAGGTCGAGAAGTTTCCTCATGGTCTTCAACCATTGAACTAAGGACAATAGTAGGCTTATCATCTTGGAGGTTTACAACATCAGTGGTAGATGGGATGGATTTAGGCTCAAGGGATTTGAGGATGGTTTGTTTGAAGGTATCATTCTTCATTAATTCCATGAGTGGTATGGGAATTTTTACCTTTTGAATTTCTAATTCAAAGATGAATGAAAAAGGAACTTTGTCAGGGTTTCTTACCTCATGCAAAGGAGCTTTCAGAAGTACTTGGTCCTTTGTTTGAGGATGATCTTTGCTTAGTTTTTGTTTTACCGGGGAAACAACTTTTTTGGGAGGAGCTTGATCATCTTTCTTGCTATTAATTTGTTTAGATCTCAAATTGTACCTATTCTGATCATCAGTTTGAAAAACAAGCCCATCATTTGATTCTTGACTAGTATGATGACTAATCAAAGCTTCCTCATAAGAAGTTTCTCTTAAGAAAGATGCATCACCTTTATCTCCTAAAAAATGAATCTCATCATCTTCTTCTAGCTGCTCTTCCTCCATCACTATATTATGAAAATGGGCTTTAATTTTACGATCCTCATTAGGATTTTTATTCCTTTGTAAAATCCGAGTTTGCTCGTTATTTCTTCTATAAGGATTTGGATTTTGAGGAATAAAAGAATTAGGATCTCTACCTTTTCCAGGCTACTTGTTTTCAATCTTCATCTTGGACAATTCAAAGGTCAAAGATTCTATCATATTATCCATCTTTTCAATATTGGGATCAACACTTGATGATGAGGCTTCTCCTTTTTGTTTCCTTCTATCACCTCTACCTTTCAACTTTTCTGCAGCAAGGATGTTAGATTCCACTTCAAGTGTTGCATCCTGCATACTAGCCAATGTAACAAACCTCATTTCTCTTAACAACAAACAAAATTCATAATCAAAGGCATTAGCATATGTGATTTTTGCAAAAGTAGCAGTGGGCTTGATTTTAGCTGGGATATTGTTATACATCCGGTTAAATTTGTTAGTAAAGTCTCACACTGATTCACCACTTTCCCTTCTCAAGTTCCCAAAATCTGTAATGTAGTAAAGAAAATCCTTCTTATCCCCCCATTTCTTTAATAAAGCATAATCTAAAACTTCAATACTTGTTATGGTTCCTGGTGTTAATTCTCTAAACCATCTCCTGGCCTCTCCATCTAAAATTGGGAGAAACACTCTCATACATACATCCTCCTATGATGTATTTAAGTTATCAACATAACTATAAATTAATTCAAGATTCTCTTCAGCAGTGACTTCTTCTATCCCTGAAAATTTTGGCATGCACTTTTGATAGTCTCCAGTAGGCATTGCATTCAAAGGATTAGGCAATACTAATGGTGCATATCTAGAATCTATGATTCTTTCCATCTTAGTGATATTTTCAGGTACTGCTGTCATGGTAGGGGTAGATGTATATGTACTAGAAGATTGGATGATTAGGGACTGAGATGAGGCTGATATAGAGGATGAAGGTGAGGTAATGAGAGGGAAAGGTATTTATCGAATTGCAATGGAAGAAGGGAAATAAGAAGCTCTATATAATTCAGAGAACAACTTGGCAAGGTTTTCTTCTCCTTTTATATACAATTCATGTAAGAAAAGATCAATTACAGGAAGGTTTGTATGAATGTAAGCTGAATTTTGTTCATTTTCCGATTGAGAAGATTCTATATATGATGAGAAAATGTCTTCTTCAACAAATGTGGACTATCTTCTTGAGTAAGATCAGAAGATCCTTGAACTTTTGAAACCACTTTGTCACTACCAGTCTTTGAGTTTATAGTTTCAACAAGTGTTGGTTTTATTAGTGGATTTTCTAGAAAAGACACACAGGGCTTTATAGAGATACTTGAACTTGAAGATCACTTATGTAATGCCTTTCCTTATTTGATGATCCTTTTAGGATCAGATACTGGATCAATTAGTGGCTACTGAGGATTTTCTCGAGTATGTGCCTTCTTAGGAGCCACAATGTGACAATGGAGTTGCCAGATAGAAGATTCAAAACAAACTAATGCTCTTCCTTTTTCTATCATCAAAATATGGGACTATGTCATCTCCCAGGGAATATTGCTTCACAATCCTTTCCCTAGCAATGATGCAAAATTGTTATCACTCTAAGAGTCACTCAAGGTTGTAGGTTGAGTAAGCTTGGTAACTTAATCAAATGTTCAATAAAATGTATAAAAATGGATCGGAAAATGAACAACTCATTCAATAACTCCCTCACTCAAGAAACGTTATCTAGACATGCTAAGGCTCTCAAAATGTATTTCTTAGAGGTTTTTTAAACTCGGGTGGATGAAGAACATTCACTATAACAACAAGAACATGTATATTTAATATATAAATGAAAAGGCTGACTATAATAAAGAAGACTACTCATATTTTTGTCTACCGATGCAATGATTAAAATACATTAATCAATCATTGTGTAAAAAAAAAAAATGAATATAGCATTCATTATAAGCATAAGAAAAGACAAATGAATAGAGGTATGAGCAATAACAGTGAAAGAAACTTATGATTCCACTATATACATATCAATAGTCTTGTACAAAAAGAGTCTCTCAAAGTCTCCATCTTCGAACCCTTTACAATGATGCCTCAATGGGATTAAATATCCTTTACAAACTTTGAGTAGGATCCTAAAAATATAGATATGAATGGCACTTATCAGATCAAGTCTAAACTGATTACAAAAAGGTAGGATGTGATCATATTTTTAAGGGATATGAATCTCTATCTAAAACCGAGTCTTTGACTACCACATAGACCTATGAGGATGGAGGAATCTTCATTTATCGATCATTAATGTCATATATATGAATCACCCCTTACAAATCTTAATATAATTCAATATTGACTTTGCTTTCTCCTTCGTTGAAGATTGACAAGTTGGTAGCGCACTTCTTAGGAAAAACACAGTCTGCGCTACAAACTCTTGTAGGTGCTTGTCTTGCCAAAAAACTTCAAAATTGATTGAAAAATGTTTTTCAAAGTTGAGAGTCTGTCTCATCAGAACACATACCATTGTAATTTACTGACCTTATTGAGACTACTTAGGCTTCATCTCAATAATAATGTATTTATACCTTCTTCTTTAAAGTAATTTCCATATACCTTCAAAAGACTTCATAACATCTTAGATATAATATGTTCATCATCGGTCAGCATCCATTAATCACAAAACCTTGAAACAACCTCTGAATATTAATCACCTTGCTTGGAAGAACTAGGAGAAGTAACTTCTTTTAAGAATATTGCCAAATTCTTCTTGCTAAGCATATTCTTGGCCATATATATATATATATCTTCAGCCAACTTTCTATTGTCTTCTCTCAAGATGAGGTTATGATTGTACACATTAACCAATTGTTTCCTTTGAATCATCTTTTTTTTTATGTTCCTCTAAAGCTAGTTACATTCCCCTACTAGTTCATATATTTGACTTGAAAGTTGTCTGTTGAGTGTGAAGTTCTCTTGATGTAGTTTTTGGTTCTTCTCCTGGACTTCTTTGAGTTTTCTGTTTTCATCCTTGAGTAATTGAGCCCAATTATTTTTAGGTCCTTGATATGGCTCTAGAGATGATTCTGGTGGAGATTCACTCAACTGAACTATGGCCTCAATTTCTTCCTTTTCAAGAGTATAAAATTTTAATCTTGATAACCTAGTCCTAGGCTTTATAACCTCAGTGATTTGATAAGATTCCTTTGCTAATACAAGTTTTCTCCTGGAAGACTTTCTTAGGGCTAGTCTACCTGTTTTGGCTTGGACTGTCTGGGGATTATCTTCAATTTTCATTGGAGGAATATCTACAGGAGGCTCTAGTTGTTCTTCAATAACCACCTCTATAGCCTTTCCTTTTCTCTTATCTCTTTTATATACTTCGATAGGTAAAGGTTCTTGAGGAATGTGATATTGAGGGGACTATGGTGTTTCAGATGATGGAGCAGAGGGAGCATAGGAGGTAGAGGAATGTGATACTTCAAATGAGGGAGCAAAGGGAGTAGTGGGAGAAGAATATTGTGGTATTTAAAATGAAGGAGCAGAGGGAACATAGGAAGGTGTTGCAGTCTTATTCCTAGGAGTTTTGAGTTTTGAAGGAGAAAAAGGCAGGTTAATTTGGTAATTAGATACAAACAAGAAAATGGGCCAATCCTTCCCTTCCCTCTTCAACTATTCAATGACTATGATTTTGATTAATGCATGGTGGAAAATGGAATTTTGGATTTTATGAGATTTTTGTTGTGCAAATGATATCATTCTTTGCAAACTCATGAAAAGGAAATAAGGTAAGTATATTTCCTTCTTACCAGTGTAATGGATTAGTTTGAAATGGTATTGCAAAACCCAGCTGTATCTCCCTTTATAAGTAAAAGATCCATGAATGATGAACACCAAATTATCATACTCCTCTAGAATCCACTTCCTTGGAACACCCTTCACAAAATCAGCTCCCCTATGCTCAGGGTTGAGCATGTATTGACACCAGTCATCCTTTTCTAATCTCCTTTCCTTAAACCATAGTTCCCCTATCCTAGGAATCTCAATCACTTCTGCAATGAAATCCACTGTCAAATGGATTTCCAAGGGTCCAATGTGTGTCTTACCATCCCTGTAATTCTACACAAAGTCTCTTGAAACCTCCATATGATATCCTTCACGCTTATGACAAAAAATCTAGCATCCCATGTGCTTGAAGGAGTCTACATGGTTAGGGTTTTGTTCGATCAAAGTGGTGTCAGTGGGCTTGAATATAACCACAAAGCCTGACCTTTTCCTGGGGATGGGGTATTTCCTTGGATCCATTGGATGTATGATTACCTGATGTAAACACTTATGCACATAGAAAATTAGAAGAAAACTCAAAGGGAAAGCAACTTTATTTGTTTCTTGCAAACCTCAGTAATTTTCCTTTGATGGCGATATGTATCTTTAGAAGAGGGTCTCAAGACTTTGATGATGATCTAAGAACCTTAAAAAACCTTCTTACTATGGTTTTTTACTTCCAAAGTTTTCAAATTTCAAAACAAAGCTTTCCTCCCTGAGTTGGTAGCAAGCCACGTATAAAAATGATGAGTTGCATTGACAATGGTTGCTAAGTTGGTAGAACTTTACGTGCAAAAGTGACCAGGTGTGCTACAATATCGTCATCATGGAGAGTAATGATAAAACAAAGGTCCAATCATGAATTGAAATCAAATGATGTATCATTAAGGACCAAAACTGACTCTTTATAATCCCTAACTTACTTTTAGGATATAAATGACTTAACTCTTAGCCATAAAACTTGGGACAATGACCTACATGACCACTTATTCATCTATCAACATCATTTGACATGACCAAGACTTGATGACTAGACTCTATTAAGGATAGACCATGCTAAATGACTAAGTAAAACAAAAACTCAAAAACCACCTAAGGCTCAAATAAAATGAAATTTTATTGGGAGATAACACCTCCCAAAATTATTTCCACTTGGGAAGAGTTAGTTTTTTGGTTCAAGTCCACTTATGGATATTCCAATAGTCTAGTTGAGTAGTTAAGGAAGTACAACAATATTTCCTATAAATATGGTGAAACCATTAAGTGTTTTAACCTTTGCTTCACCAAATTATATAATCAAATCCCTGAAGTAATCCGTCTACAAAATCAGACCGCTTCCATGAATTATTATAATGCGTTAAATTCTTCATATCATCATAGACTTGAAGAAAAGGCTATCAACATTCTTGGTTCCACTCTTCATACTTTCCTAGAATATGAGGAGAAACTTGAAAGAACAGGTCTCCCTAAGGGAGACTTAGTCAAACAAACATATATGTCTACCCTCCTACAACTTATGCAATATATGAACAATAGGATGATATCCTACGAATGAAAAGGAAATTCCTCGTCCCTTGCCCCTGGGGCATATTATTCTTCCTTAGCGCCTTTTAGGAATACTAACAAAAATAATTTTCAACCAAAAGCTATTATGTATCACAGTTGGTGTAACGTTTGTGAGGAAAATCATGAAGAAAGCACTTGCGAAGTTAAGAAAAATGCCAGAGATAAGATCTTTGGAAAACGGCCCGATACCACAATCATTTTTTTAGATTGGGTTGAACTAGAGGGTGTTATGGTAATAAATACCAAGAATAAGTATTACACTTCCAAGGGAAAATATGACCTTCATCGTACTTCTTCCACCCCAAGCTCATCTTCTAAAAGTGTTGATACACAAGCTATCAAAATCTCGGAGAATCAACGAGTGTCTTCCCCTCTTCCCTCTTCTAAGTATAACATCCATAACCCACTGACTAATATCAAGGTTGATGCTACTCTTTTGGACATGGTTTTCATCCTAGAACAATAAAATCATCCAAAAAATTGTATGGAAGGTAAAGTTTGTACCATATCCAATCTATTTGAAGAGTCGAAAGAAGAGAAATCAACTGTAAATAAGATAGGTGTAAATAATTTTAGGAACCCTATAAAAACCCCCCCTTTATAAATCTCTGTAAAAAATATGGATAAAATAGCTCATTGTTTCCTAATTGATGGCATGTCTGGTCCAAGTGTAATGTCTAAAATTATCATGGAGGAGCTTGGCTTATCGTGCACTAATGAAAATTCTATAAGCATGCTCTCTTATAACAATTTGCAATAATGAACTATATGGGAAATCAAATATGTAACCTTATTTATGTGTAAGAACAACCCTCAACATCAAAGTAATTGATATGCCAGTGAGAAACTATTCAATTATTTTAGGAATAGATTGGGAAGCCTTAACTGGTGGATACATTTCACTTAATGGAACACATCGGTTTGTCCCTTGGAATGGAAAGAACATTATAGTCCTTAGGGAAGGAAGAATTTCACCATATATAGAGAGCGTTCCCCAAACTAATGTAAATTATCTCGAAGAAGATTTGGGAGTGTACTCTATCTTTGTTGATGAGGGTGATACTATGCTTGAACCAATTGATCTTGATGATGGGATCTGGCACATGAATTTTGATTGTTCATGCTCAAGCGAAGGTAATGGATCCCGCATCATTCTATACTCTCCTATAGGTAAAATCCATAATTTTTCTTATAGGTTAGAATTTCCTTGCACAAACAATGTCACCGAGTTTGAAGCCTTATTGTTAGGCATAAAAAATGCGCATAACCTTGGTTGTGGCCACCTTACAGTTTTTGGTGATTTCAAACTTGTTGTGAATCTTGTACTTAAGATTTATTCACCTACCAATAAGTTTCTTAAATGCTATATTCAATCTATTTGGATACTCATTTCAAACATGTTATGATTTAACATCACTCATGTTAAGAGGGAACTCAATTCAATGGTTGATACGTTAGTTGTGTTTAGAGCATCCCATGCCCGAAATGTTTTTCCTCAAATACTTGATTGTATGTTTCAATCTCTATATCATCCTCATATCCCTAATAACATAGAATCATGGCAAGTGTCCCCGAGTGATGAATGAATTTTCACTTTTATACAAAATTAACCATTTAAGCCCAAGGAAATCATATCTATTGAAGATGAAAAATTTCCTTAAGTCTTGAATCCTCTCAAAATTTCATTTTCATCAAGTGATGTAGGAAACAAAGAAACACATAAAGAAGAGGAGTCAAAATGGAAATTTGGTGATACCATTTCCTTGAAACTTGGGACAACTGAATCTCCAAAGATCATTAAATTAGGTGCCCAATTTTCTGATGAAGAAAAAGAAAAAATCACATAATTACTCCATGAATTTCCAGTTTGTTGATGCCAGAAAACTACAACATGGATCCCTACCTACAAATAGGTTGCAATGCCTTATAATTCATAAGTAATTAATAATATACTAGATAGGTGGGACCCCATATGTGAATGAAGATGAAGGATGACTCACATTTTTGTTTCTCTCATGTCTATTTTTGCAAAAATGACTCTACAATTTTAAAAATTTGAAACCTCTTTCCAAGCAAAATGGGATATGATAGGTTTATTGGCGATTTAATTCAAAGAGAAAAGATCTTGTTTTAACTAGCATCTTGGTTTATTATGCTCCACATATATTTTGATTGGTTCATTCAAAATCCAAGCATGGGTTATATTTGGTTATGACATATTGCACTTATAAATTCTTCTGATTATCATAGACATTGATTAATTTTGAAGAGTGGAAATGCTTCCCTAGAAATGAATGTGGGACATACGATATGTCTTTTGCCAAGTGTTAAGAATGCACATAAAACACAAAAATCGTATCGAAGGTGGAAAACTCAACTTGGTATTGAATTATTGTTTGTAACTATAGTGGATTATGCATTGGAGGTGTTAGTGCACCCATACTAGGCTATGAATGATAGATTTAATGTAAGATATGAAGTGCAATTACTACATGTCTCTCTAATGCTACCTCGAGGTCACCACCCTCGCAGGGTTCAATTTTTGTTGATTTCTTGGTTGGTGTTTCTTCCATTTTTCTCGGCCTTGGAGGAAATAATTGCGTTTGTGGTTTTTCCTGACATTCTACATATAAGTATGATAGCTCTCACCCCTAATTCTCGGCCGAAAATCGACAAACTCAAGTATTGATGATTGTTTTATGCAATTAACCTGACAATAGGAAGGTTTGTTATTTGCATCAAACCTCATTTCATTGGTTGATTATCCACAGGGGTTTTGGTCGATTTTGAAAACTAAATAATGATAAAATTAAAGGAACACTAGTTGCACATTGGTTCCGAACCCAGTCTGTTACACAACAAATATTGAAAGTGGTAATACCATCCTTGTATGTTAAAGAGTGTTTGGATTATTTTGTGTTCCATCGTGCACTTGATGTGGTCTATTTTTAGTTGTTGGAATGGTTATGTGGACATCGTATTATTAAAAGAACTATGTTAATAAAAATAAAGAGTGTACAATGGACAATCTTGGAGCTTTCCTGGTGTTTTGAAACAAGAGTGTGTTGGATTTGACTTACTAAACAAAGAAAAGTTTTGGCAATTGTTTTATTGATGATGTGACGTCCCAAAAAAATAAAATATTTTTAAAATTTAAATCTGCTGAAAATTCATTCCGTTTTTAGTAAATTTAAATTTGGAATTTTTTTCCATTTATGGAAATTTCAAATTTCGAATTTGATGATTGTAATTAATTATTATGAATGTTGGGTAGAGACCTGATTTGACCAAACTAACTATTTGACTATGAAACTTGTATGAAAACATAATATTTTATATTGATTGCAGGAGGACAAATGGAACAACCATGTTAAATTTAGTTGACCATGACTCCATGAGTGGTGAACACATTGGAACTAACTCTGGGCTGATTGTTACAAGTGGAAAATCAGTGATTTGGCCATTGGCAGCCCCTGCAAATCAGGGATTTAGAACGTTGCAAAAATTCCCAATGGAAGGAAAAAGTCCTAGGCAAATTAATAAATAGCATATGTGAGGAGGCAGGACGCTACCAAGTATGCTGGGAAGGAAGACTATGAATTTTTCTTTCTTGCTTGCTGTTATGAGCAGTACTGTGTGAGTGTGAGGTAAGAGGGATACTTTTGGAATTGAAGGACATTGTTGGAGAGGAGATTTCAATTCTCCCTCATGGACTCATGGTCATGCTAGGGGGTAAATTAGGCAAGTAGATTTCCTGCCCTGTTCTACGGTTGGGAGGAACATGGTTGTTCTCTTTGTCCTCCCACAAATTTGGTTCATATATGTAACTCTACCTTATCCTAGTCAAATGTCATGTGTTGCAATCTGTTTACTTCTATGTATGAATTTTTGTTTGAATGTTGTGGTGGAAAGATATATCATTTTACTTCATAGTCATTGGCTAGAAATGGACTCATTTATTTAGATGTGATGCTGAGTAATTACGAAGATCTTGGAATGTACCAAACAACAAAACAAATTCTGTAGTAGTTACTAATCACATAATAGAATGGATTACAGACTACAACTATATTCTTAGTTAATTATGTTAAGTAAAATGAAAATAAATTGTTTGCATAAATACTTGAAGCCACGCACACCAATAGTTGTGGAGGATTTCATTTCATGTAGATGATTATAGTATACAATGAGCCTCCTCTAATGAGAATACCAGTCTAGATTCAAAGTAAATACACTCTTTATCACAGAGGTATTAATCGATATGTATATCGACCTGTATAAATATATCATGAACATGTATGTATATATATAATGAGCGTTATGTATGATATAATATGACACTAGAGTAAACTGATTACTAAGGTATTCGGAAAAAACTAGACAGATTTACATATAAAAATTTACATAGGAATATAATTCAGAAACTTACCAAAACCCCATTACAGAAAATTAAGTATATGTACATCAACATGGTAGTGATGGTACTTTTGTAATGACTCTATGGTTTAAAGGAACATCTACAGTATAACCTCTGTCATAGGTACAATACTACTAGGTATCTATTATAAAGGAGTAAGAAAATCACATGAAAGGAAATAAACCTGAATTTCTGGAAGTCACAATCTTTTATAATCTCAAGTGGACAAACATTTTCCTCTCGATTTATATATGAGAAACCCCAAAATCTAGATAGAATCCCTCATACATAAGCTTTACATGAAACCATTCCATACAGCTGGTTCGTAAGTCAAATTTACAAATGGTGGAATAAGACTCAGATTCAACTCCTACCAAAAACTAATGTTATATTAGAATGCAAGTACACGATGCTTCGATGAAATCTGGAAGTCATCACCCAATCCCGGTGGAAAACAAAACCCTTATGCATAGTTTTTATTATGATAGTTTTCGACATACTACTGTACTTAGTCGAATAATTTTTTAGAAGGGACCATGTAATCAACAATGAGATTTAATTTTGAAAAATAACTAGAGAATTCAAATTTCTAATAACAAATCGTTTTTCAAAGATACCGAGGAAAAACATTAAACACGAAAAGTGACAGATTGAAATCCATTTACACAATGAAATAATACTCAAAGCACAATGATCATATTACTTAAATATAGCGACTGTCTGAATATCACAAGTCCAACCAAGCACAAGCTTGGCATAAATTTTCTTCATACCAGAATGTTTATACAAAATCAAGGCATACCCCGTATCAACTGAATACAGAACTTGGAACTAAAAATCTTCAAACATTAGGGATGGGACAAAGCCTTGACCATCGGTGCATGTAAACTCAAAATAGATGGAAGGGCACTGTGTTGGAACCCAAATACCTCTTGAAGGAGTGAAGAGGGTGTCCCCATGCTTTGACGTGACCGCACCTACACAAAACAATGTGAAGCAATATAATGTATCCAAGAAAAAAAGATGATTAAATCACAGAATAGAATAAAATTAGAAAGTGGGTCAGTGAATACTTCACTTGCCAATACTTCACTGTAAAGGTGTTCCTACCTTCTGCCATTGTGCTATCCCTTATGCCTCCCAGACCGAAAGGGGAGGAGTTTGTGTCTCCTTGATGGGTACCCTCGCACATCAAGGGGCTCATCATTAGCAATGAATACTAGTCTTGATCAAAAACACTGCAGAAAATGAATTTGCGTATAATGACCATAAAGTAATAGTAAACATAAAATTAATGTGACATTTCAAATATGAACAGGAAGGATTAAACGCCTCCGGCCATGAGAACACCGCTCCTAATCAATATAATGACACTAGTGATTTAAACATAGAAGTTCTCTCAAGTTCAACAGCATGCCAAAAGGTCTGTTATGCACCCAAGTAAGGGAAAACCTGGACATGACACTCTGTCATCTAAGACAAATCGATTGGGAAACCAGGCCATTAACAAAATTTCAAGCAAAAAAAAATAGCATATTCTGAATGCACATTTCTAACAGACATTGTAGTAAGTTCCTCCAAGAAAGGAGAATAGCTCGACTTTGACAGGAAGAGTAGTATAGAGAAAGGGGTAAAACCATGAAGAACCTAGACTTGGCTAGGGTAATACCTACCCTTTCACAATAACCTTGAAGAATGCTACCAAAGAACTAACCGAGACTAGGAGCATACAGAGACCTACCTAACAAGACAGAAAGATTTGAATGAATAAGTAAAATAACAGTCAAGGGTAAACTTACACCGTGCAGAGTTTCCATTGAGAAGTTCCACCCAAGATATTCACCCATCTGGCATAGGGGTCGAATCATAAACTCATGTCCATGATGCTAAAGAAAAACAAAATAATGGTCTGAGACGTTTCCTCCTCCTTCACTAAACCAAAACTAGAATGCAAATGAAAAATGGACTAAGATGGTGCTTCTTCCTAAACCAAACCAATACTAGAATGAAAGTGAAAGTGTGGGAGTAACCTTTCGCGTGGAGTAAAGGGGATGGGGTATTCATACTTAGACCATGTGAATATAGGGTAAGTGTCGAAATCTCATTGGGGCATGCCATTCGAGATCTGAATCAAATAGACATATCCTAGGCGCTTTAAATGTTGCAGACAACCCTTTAAGGAACAAGGGTTCCAACCTGTATCAGTTGCTCAAAGTATTAATCATGAGGTAACCGGATGGCTTACTTACTACATCGTTATATGTTGAACCCAACTACCTTTTCATTAACCATCTGAGGTGGATAGCCCTTATCATTACCTAAAAAGTAGTTGTGTTATCACGATCATAGCCATAACATTCACAAGTCAACCTCTGCGCGCTTTATATTCAAGTTTCAAGTTTAATGCGTGATTTTATACCCAAATAACTTTTGTTTCCGAATAATGTTAACCTCTCCATGTAGATCTTATAATGATATATATATCAGAATGAGAATCATAAGGCCTTACATCTATAACCCTCGCATTCGTATGATAGTGACTCTAAGTAGTTACATCTCCATATCATAAAGTGGTTTTGGAAACAAAATGGTAGATAATAACAAGTTGCAATGACATAAGATATCCCTAGCTATGAACCTATGTTCGTATATAACTCAATACCGAAATAGGAAGAGACGACTTTATGTTAAAATAGGATAGAGGAGTAAAAGGAAATAAGACTGTTGTACATTATGGTTGACGAATGATTGAAAAGCTTTAAAGACACAGAACCAACTCAAAATCCCCTATTAAATTTTTATTATTATTATGTAAATTTTTAGGTACATTACATATGGTATCAGAGAAAAAACGTTACAACATTGGACCTGAATAGGGCCACAATAGCTGCTTAGTATTTGTATATTCTTATTTATGTAAAACTAATAAAAGTCGTATGGTTACAAACATAAATCTATTTATGTTTTGTGTTCATTATGGCATCTCATCAGGATGCAGAAGTCAGGATGGGAGAAAACCTGCAACAAGGACCACCTGGAGATCCAAGATAGAACAGTGATGAAAGTTCACCCATGAAAGTGTTACAAACAATGAGGAACCTTATTGTTGAATTACAGATTTTCAAAGCAGACAATGAAAAATTGAAAAGGCACAACAGGAACAACAAGAGATAAATGAAGTCCTACTATGTAGTATATTGACCAAGAAAATCCCAAAAGATGATAACCACGAGAAAGAAGTCAACAAAATGGCCTTCAGGAACTTAGGGATGGAAACAAAAAAAGGAGATAGTTCATCGGAAGGAACACCTTCAGCTGAAGAAAAAACTAAATTTGACAGAAAAGGAAAACAAGTAGACCACATTGAAGGAGAATTTAAAAATATTAAACCAGCTACCTTTGATGGAGAATCCAAGATGGGAGAGGAAGCTGAAGCATGACTGTTGGACATCAAAAAATACTTCGAGATCTACAACTATTCCAACAACATGAAGGTCAGAATGGCCATCTACAATTTGAAAGGGAAGGCTAGCATTTGTTGGCAGGACTTGAAATTGGCCAAGGGCCTAAAGGAAAAATAGTTGGAATGGTCTGACATTAAAAAAGTATTTCAAGAAACAATACCTTTCGGAAAGTTACTATCAAAGGAAGACAAAATATTTCTATGAGTGACGACTTGGAAAGATGGCAATGGAGGACCTTATAAATAAATTTTTGGAGCTGGTAAGGTTTGTACCGTACATTCGTGAGGATAAAGTAAAAATTCAATGATTTCTAGGTTGTCTACCACAGTCCTACAAGGACAGAATTGAGTTTGACAAACCCAAATCCTTGAGAAAAGTATTTAGGAAGGTGACTTGAAGTCG
>CBVK0100455879.1:0-14162 GCA_900067695.1 Picea abies
TGATTTGATTCAATCTCCTAGGAACATGGATATATGTAATGTAATCAAAGCTTCGTTCTAAGAGACGTACCCTAAGGAACTGTCGGTGTAGAGTAGGATCGTAAACGCGGTAAACCTCATTTAATTGGGACACAACCAGATGAGCGTCTAAGTAGACCCGAAGGTGAGAGATACTATGTGACAAAGCATCACGAAGAAACTCTAAGACTGCACTGTATTCAGTGACATTGTTTGTGGTGTCACCTAAACAGATACCTCCTAAAGATAGCAACTAGCCCTGAGGTGTGAAAATCACCCAAGCTGCAGAAGCAAGCCTCCAAGTGTGCCAACTAGCATCATCTGCAAACCCAATGAACACCTCTGATTCACTTGACATCTGCCACAGTGAAAAATATGACATCAAAAATGACACGTCCATAAAACAAAATGACAAAAACTAACTATATAAAAACTATACATATGTACAAGAAGTCACCCAAGGCGACCCACCTACTAGTAATACTTCTTGAGGTAGAGCCCATTTCTAGGCTCCACCAAATCATTTCCCTCAAAGTCCACCAGATGATAAGAACCCTTCTTTAGAACCTCCTTCATGATGAAAGGTCTGAACCACATGGGTTTGAACTTGCCTACCCCCAGGGGATCCTTATCTTGGTCATAGAAAAGGACAAGGTCACCTTCAGAGAAAATCTGAGGATGAATGGACTGATCATACTGACACTTGACTTTTTGTTTGTGAGCCTCATTGGCCAAGGTTGCATCCTGACGTTTCTCATCGAGCTGCTCAAGATATAATAAATTCTCTTCAAGCAGTGAAGTGTCTGGCAATAATTGTACTGCCAACTTTAAAGATGGGATCTGGCACTCTATAGGCAAGACTGCTTCCAGCCCATAAATGAGTTGAAAAGGTGAGAAACAAATTGCATTATTAATAGATGTTTGGTAGGCCCATAATGCCGAGTGAAACATCAAATTCCAATTTGACTTGGCCGAATTGATCGTTCACTGCAGAATCGTCTTAAGAGAGTTATTCACAGCTTCCACCTGACCATTCGCTTGTGGGTAGTAGGGTGACGAATGTTCTTGCCTCAACCCAAGATTTGACGTTAACTCGGACATCATTTTATTCTAAAAGTGACTACCATGGTCAGTGACAATCTCCCTCGAGACACCGAACCTTGCTATTATCTGGTTAACCAAAAAGAGAGTTGATGTCTCACCATCATATTTGAATGTTGGCATAGCCTCGACCCACTTCGTGAAGTAGTCTACTGCTACGATGATATAATGGTGCCCCCTTGCTGAAGGGGGGTTGCCCCACTTGGTGAAGGGACCAACTGTGATGAAGGGAAACATGGTGAAGGGACCAACTATGATGAAGGGAAACATGGGAGCGGGGTGTGCCCTCATCTTCCAAGAGAAGATTTGACACGGGTGGTACTTCTTGACTGATTCAACACAATATTTGATTAATGTCGGCCAAAAGTAATTGGCTCATAGAATATTTTGGGTTTTTGCCAACCCAGAAAAATGACCACCACATGCTCCATTGTGGCAATCCTTAAGAATGATTTTTTCTTCTTCATGAGTGAGACATCGACAAACGATACAATCTACACCTCGATGATACAAAGTGTCTTCGAGTATGAGATAGTTTTTTGCCTGATGGCATATACATCGATGCTCATCACAAGAAGCATAGGCGGGGCACTTCAAAGTCTGGATATAGACTAGTATATCTCCATACCAGAGGTCCGAATATGAAATCAAAAACATGTCTCCTTTAATAGGCGACTCTTCAGGTATAACATCACCTTACTCAACCAGAAGTTTTGAGATGAGTTCCGCAAAGACCAGTGACTTTTTGGATTTTTCCGAAACAAAATACAAGTCAAATTCCTAGAGGATAACTATCCATCTATTGATATTTCCACCAATTACACGTCGTGTCAACACGTATTGAAACGGATTCACAACGACAATGATGGTGATCTTGCGAAACAAGATATAATGGCGGAACCGTTGGACAGCATGAATTGTTGCCAACAAAAGTTTTTCAACATGAGAATAATTGAGTTCTGGTCCAACCAGGCCTCGGCTTAGGTAATAAATCACGTGTTATTCAAGCAAATCATCCTCCTGAACCAAGACCATACCGATGGTCGACTCTGTAGTAGCCAAGTACAATAAGAAATCTTTATTATAATTGGGTGGTCAAAGCAGAGGGGCAGACGTGAGGGCGCGTTTCAACGCTTTGAAAGAGCATTGAGTGGCTTTGTCCCAACGAAAAGGAACATCCTTCTTCAGTAAATGCATGAAACCCTTTGTGATCTCGACATAGTTTGCAATGAATCGCCATAGAAAGTTCAATTTTCCTTGTAAACTTTGAATATGAGGGACTATGCATGGGGGAGGCAATTAAACTATCACCTCAACCTTGAGAGGATCGACCATGATCTCTGTTGTTGAAACTATGAAACCTAGTAGACGATCTGACGTTATGCAAAAACTGCATTTGTTTGGATTCAAGTGAATCCGGTAGTAGTGACATCGCTCAAAGATAAGTCAGAGGTGTGTGGGATGATCAGCTCTCTTACGAGATCATGATGCTAAATCATCGAGATAAGCCTCGACTATGTGTTTGAGATCGTGGAAAGAAAAATATATGGCCCGCTGAAAAGTAGCTCCAACATTTTTTAGACCAAAATGCATCTTTTGTTAAGCAAATGTACCCCACAGACAAATGAAAGCAGTTTTGTGTTGGTATTCGGGTTTGATCTATATCTAATTGTATCCCAAAAAACCATCCATGAAATAAAATACCTCGTAGCCTGCTCATTCATCAATGATCTGGTCAATAAATGGAGTGGGGAAATTATCCTTTGGACAGGCCTTGTTCAAATCACGGAAGTTTGTACATATGCAAATCGTACCCTATTTTTTGTTGACTGGAACAGGATTTGACACCCATTGTGTCAATTGGGCGGGGTAAATGAAACCAGCTTTGAGAATTTTCTCTACTTCAGCCTTAATAGATGTTGCTTTCTTAGGATTAACCAGACGAAGCTTCTACTGGACCGACTTAGCATCAATATATGTCGTGATTTCGTGTTCGACGATTCTTGGATCAATGCCTGGCATTTCCTCGTAAGATTAGGCAAATATGTCGTGGAATTCTTTAAATAAACCTGTGTAGATTAGAATCTCCTCGAGGGAGTAGTCTGCTTCAACGAAGACATTCTTCACAACGCCATGGGTTCTGGAGATATCAATAGGTATCGTTTTATCAATGGTTGACATATTACCTTCAGTGTAAACTGTGTGCATAGCCAAAGGATTGATAGGACAAGACCTATCTCCAGTCATAGTCAACGTGAATTCACCTGCTTCAATTCTTCTTAACTCTAGGAGAAAATAGGATCTGTGATGGAGATCATCCCAAGGTCTGTTTGGACTAGTCATTGCCTCAATAATCTCCTCGTCTGAGGGAAATACTAAGTCTAAAGAATCAGTATCGGCGAGGGAACCATGAGCCCAAATAGGCTCGATAACCGTATCTAACTCTTGTGCAGGAGTCAGATCGAGGTCGGCGGAAGCTTGCTGGACTATAGAGTATGAAAATTCTACCACAAACAAGGTCATGGCCATGCCATGGTGCCCTGTCCCTTCCATCATGGTTGATGGGGAAGGAAGAGTCCATGGATAGTTAAAGTAAGTCATGAGAAACAATGAGACTTGAAAATTTTTAGCCCTAGGTTGGTCGGGGACAGTCGATATGTACTTGACATCGCCAGTTGGAGGCAGGTAATTGAAAGTACCCATCAAAGGTTGGCACAAACCAACCCCTATGTTAACGACTTCAGGTTGAGGGTTATCAATCATTGGGACCATGGATGCCCCCGATGAAGGGTTAGGATGGGAGAAGGATGACTGATCAATGGACACGATCCGGCCCTCATGTGGAAACAACAAGACCTGGAAAACTGTCATGACCACTGCATGCATAACATAGGTCCAACTTCTTCATAAAAAAAGGTTGTAGTCAAGAGGCGCATCAACCACTTCAACCTTGATGCACACGGTATTTCCTCCTAGATGCACAGTGAAAGAAGGAATGATTCCATGTGGTCAAAATGAACGATCGTCGAAAGAGGTAAGAAGAGTAGGTGACAGAGACAAAACGGGTTGGCCAATGGCCTTCCAACACGCGAACAAAATCACGCATGTCGAGGCTCCCTCATGAACCACCATGTGGAAAATGTTACGAGTAAAAGTTTTTGTGGTGTAAGCAACTACTATCTGAAACACCACGTGGTAGGGGAGACGAGGTTTTAAGTTGGTCGTATCAAGCATTATCATTCTTGAATTACAAGTCTCAACAGATCCTAAGGCAGCTAATACAACCTTTCTCTGGGAAGGGAAGCTATGGAGGACCTCCAAAGTAGACATTGCACAAGGGGTTTGTAACAAATTCTCCACCACAAAGTAGTTCTGGGCGGCCCTTGCATTTGGGTTGTGGGAAGTTTTCTTGAACGCACCTTTTGGGATGTGTTTCATTGTTTCACCTAACATCTTCTCAATCTGGAGAGGAAGAGGTGAGTTTTTGGCTTCTTTACCTTCTCAAAGGTGTTTATCATTCCATAGTCGTGTATCCTAGTTGCTATGTGGGCATCATCTTTCAACATATACACATTCATAGATGAAGGATTACTCGAAGATGGAGGGGGTCCCTGACTGCCCCCATCCGCGCTCGAAAAGGCTTGACTTAAATTTTTCCCATGTGGAAATGGGTTCGTTAACATAGCAGGCTGTTGCTGTGCCAATAAATTTTTGGCCTCTGTAAGCTGAGGGAACAGGTGAGTCGGATGGTCCTCCGTGTAAAGTTTACATAGATACTTCGACTTCTTATTTTCTATGTTTCCCCCGCCAACATGTTTGGTGTGTTTCTTATCCCCCTTACCCTTCTTTCACTATTTCTTCTTTCCGTCAGGCTATTGGGTGGCCTTCAGGTTTGTCGATTGCATACTATGTATATCCGACATTCGAGTAGGGGGAGCAGCCAAACTAGTGGTATGGTTGGATGTTATCTATTGTATTGACAATTGCTGCAATTGATTTGACATTTGATCAACAAGATTCATTTGCGTTGAACCAACAATACCATCGACATGTGGTCTAGATCTCTACCTGGTCTTGTGAAGTATCGACCGCGGTGCATCTGGAAAAACTTTGTAAAGTAAACTAGACTGGGAGTATATTATTTCTAGTTGTTGAGCTCTCATAATCACCCCTTCCTTGGAAAACACTCCCGATGTTGTGACGTCTTTGGATAACTATGGAACCAAAGACTTAATGAACCACTCTAGCAGGAATGTCGGTGGTATTGGTACCTTTATCAAACTCTTCCTACGATGCCATTCTCAGATGTGATCCAAGATATGGTCAGCCTTTGTTGGCACAGGGGTATACCCGGGGTTCAACGCTCAAGAGCGCACCAAAAAAACCCTAACTACCGGCCCTTTTGTTAACACCTGCGAAGCAGATGAAGTCTCACCCAAGGTAGAGGCAGGGGTGGTTGTAGGACTCAAATGTTTGCAACCTTAGCGGGGACACAGATCTGTGATTATACTACTTACAACACAATTAGCATCAATCAACCATTAGTATCCAACCCTTACTCCAATTCGCAGACAACACATAGCATCGCAATATTCACTTAGGTCTATAGTATTTCAACACTTAGCAACATTAAACACATTAGATCCTACAGATCAGCACTAAGCACTCGCATACATGTCAGGTCTAACAGTTATATATATCTAAGAAGCACAAATAACATATCATAAGCAAAGATAAACACAATGAATCAAAGCACAGAGCATTACACACATATTTACATGGTTCACCCCCACCCTGGGGCTATGTTCACCAACTCTTCTTCTTTATTATTATCTTCAATCATCAGTTATAGCACATAGCACAAAAACCTTCTTCGCGGGGGACAGAAGATCTACGTAGCTCGCTAGATTCTTATTCCTTGCACTTCAACACAAAGCCTCTTACAACAACTTGCACTTAGCTCTACAAGCTTCTTATGATCATGCACAGAGAATTTACAAACCACACCCAATCACACATATCTAATTATTATCACTAAGTTATCTTCCATACATCACATAGACACACTATTGTCATCTACTTACTTCTCTTAGACATCTATTTATACATACAAAAGTGGGCCTAAGCATGGGTAAACCCATGGGCCGACATCCCTTTCCCATTACATTAACCCAAAAACCCTAATAGGGCCCAAAAGTAGACTGAGATGCTTCACTTGGCAGTCCTTCTTTGACTAGCTATCACAGTTCCAAAATAGGTCAAAATGACCAAGGTTATCGCAAAAACTTGGTCAAGGGCCAACAAGCCCCCAACACTCACTTGTGACTCGTCCCTTTGGTATGTGCAGTTCTTCTTCAAAGGCCTCGAGCTTGGATCGAGCTACTTTAACCTATTGTTTTGTTGTGGTCTCCTGCTGGGTGAATTCCAGGATCACTGTGTCATTTATTGGTCCTTCCAAGCGTTGTTCTGCAGTGATGACGACTTGATTAAGTTCTTCTCCCTGGCTTTGGATCTCAGCAAATAATATGCATGCCTTGTCTTGCACCAGTTGGATGCACTGAGTGACTTCCATCACTTTGCTCTAGATCATGTGTATCTGTTGTTGAGATATGCATTGCTCATGGGATCATTTTATCCTATCCACTGTAGTTAGAGCCTTCAGTTGTGATTGTAATGTATCTGCATGCTACTTTTCTTTCTGGAGTTGTGACTCCAGCGCCTGTAACTTCGGATTCTCTGTAAGGTTCTCATAGATTTGGGTGCTCTGATTGCTAAGTTGCTTGCACTCTGAGGCAAGATCTTTTAATTGGTCAACTATGCTCCGAGCAGTTTCTTTGCGCTGGTCTCTTATCTGAGGGGTCTCGGGCATAGCATGAAGTTCTAGGTTGGAAATGCGTTGTTGCAGCTTCTGTATAACATCTTCAAGATAGGACACCTTCTGTGGAACTCTCTCTTCAGCTGGTACTTCGATAACTGTCGCAGAGCAGAGTGCTCTGTTGACTAGTTCCTTGATCTCAAGATGCTCTGCGAGCAACTGTTCCTTGCTTTGTTGTAGCTCTGCTTTCTCTTCATCAAATTTCTCTTGTATAGCGAGATTCTCTCATTTTTCATTACTGCATTGTTCTAACAGGGCTTCTTGTGCTTGTGCCAAAGCCTGGGTGGCTTGTGTTTTTTCCTCTTGAGCTCGACTAAGGTGAGTTTCGACCATGTCAGCAATCTGGTGAATTCAGGTTGGTTTGTCTCCTAGTTCTATTGTCCCTATTGTCAAAGGCACAGTGTGTACTACGCGGCTAGACTGGAGTGCCTACTGAACTCCTTGGAGTTCGATCTCTATACTATTATACATCTGTTCCTACTTCACCTCCTGCTTCTCTACTATCTCCTTCGATGCATCATTCACCGCTACAATGATGAAATAAAAGTCATCCAATGTGAGGGCAGTTCACATCTTGGTTACAGGGGTCCTAGGTTTCTTTCAGGAGGACGCTTTTAGAGGTGAGACCTTCCTTTTCTTTGATGAGTCTTCTTCATCCCTAGGTGGTGGTACTTCGCCTTTCTGTTGTTCGATCTCTACACCTTCTACTTCTTCACCATCACCTCCTTCGTCTGGTGTGATAGAGGCAGTCCTTACAGATGTACTGTATACTTTGTGAACCTCTTCAGGATTCTTGATTTTGCTTGGTCCCGGTGTGTCCAGTACAGTCTTTGGGCTATCAACATCAGACAGCTCGGAGGGGTTCACTGGAATGAGAAGTTCCGCAGACCACTCCTTAGTAATCTATTCTAAGTCTTCCTTTGTCAACTTGTAGTAGGACTGCAACTGTTGGTGATGCTCATCGACACGCGGTGTGATGTAGATGAAGTGGCGGTCTACATTGAACTTTATTAATGGCCTGAATCTGTAAAGAGTGTTCGGGGTAATGCAAGGCGTATCCTGGATGGAGGTATTCAGTTGGTTGTAGTATACGTGAAAGATGACATTCGACTTCCATTGCTTGTTCATGTCACTAGAGTACCACAGCGTACAGAACTTCGTAGCCAATGGTTCGAAGGGCTCAATCTCTGGAAAATTTGCTCCTTCTGGTAGCTCCCAAGTGATGAAGGTGATTAGTATGAGTAGATAGCTGAAGTGGAACTCATACCCCTAGTCTTGTGCTTCTCTGAAATCAATCTCTAGTTGATTGACAAGGTATTGTGCCCAGTTCATCTGCAGACCCTCGGTGCACTTCCCTGCGAGGCCAACGACGAAGCCAGTTACTTGTGTTGGTCTGTTCTTCCAGACTAACTTTCTTTCAATCAACTGACAAGAGAGGTTCACTGCACCACTTTGAATAGAGGATACCTTGTACCCTCGAGTGACTTTCTCGGCATCGCCATAGGTTTCTTTGATCTTCACTTCTAGCGCTCCGTCGGTGGTTTTTCCAGGCTAGAATTCTTGTGGATAAGATCCTTGCATGCTGAGTCCTGTGATATGATTAATCAATGTGGGATCCACCATGACATGGTGCTTCAAACACAAGTAGCCTCCGTGATAGCAAGGCAGAAGCATCTTTACACTCGCATTCACCTCTTAGTGTCTTCCAAAGTGAGAGATCTTCATGACATTCAACAATGTTGGCTGCGCAAGGTTTTGGGTCCAAGATTGTGGGACGATCTTTGAGTTCTTTCCCTTGGTATTCATTAGATACTTGTGTGGAGCAAGCATACTATAGACTTTCCTGTCACCGAGGTTGAAGTCTCTGAATTTCAATGTTGCGATCTTGTCCTGATTGGCACGAACTGCGTGCACCCCTTTCGGTAGGTATGCATTAACCATAGCATACTCGAATTCTCGAGGCACACTATCACGGTTGATTTCACCATGCAGGGGGGTAGGTAAGTGGGCAAAATTCTTGGAATTAGTTTAGTGTTCGCAAGATCATCCTTATGTTTCGTTCACTTCTCATCGACCTAGTGAGATGGTCCGGCTTGAGCAGTGGATGATGAAGTTGTTTCTCCTCTTTTCGATGATGCTTGGATTCCTGTGGACATTCCTCTTTCCGACATGACTCTCTCAGTCATTAAATCAAGGAGGACTTCTGTGACGGACTCTTCGACTGCGGCGAGCTTGTTAGACATACACACTCGAGAAAAATAATTAGGGTCACGATGATCATAGATACTACACTAGGATGAATAATCATATTGCAATGACCACTGTATACAATCATTGTTCTGGGGCTTCAAATTCTCGGTTGGAAAAAGTCGAACGGGTATATCGGTTCAACGAATATATTGCTTCACACTAGTGAAGTGCCATATGTCGTTGTTCTAATATCTCAGCGAAGTTCAATTCTTGTGATTTTTCCTTCTGTAGTGTTCCACCTGGGATCTCTTGTAACTTTGCAATCTTCGCCTTTTTCTTACTTAATTTTCTATCCTTCTTCCCTGTAATCTTCAACTCGGTCTGTCTTTTTCCATTCTGATTTTTATCTTCTTTTAGCATAGTCACCGTGTGTTGTTGAAATTCTCTCTGGGGTAATATTTCTTCTTTCTCTGGGACATGTGCTTCGGTCGTCCATGATCTTTCTGACATTCTTTCAGCTTCAACATTGGGGTCTCTAGTGTCAAGGGGCTTCTTATGTTCCTCAATCAACTGTGCAATCTTCTTGGTCATAAAATATTTTAATTCTTGTTTCTTCTTCTCCAAAACTTTTGCTTCTTCTTCCTATCTAACTTGATCTCTGTCAATCCAAGGTCTTCCAAGTAACATAGTAAACGGGGTGTTGTCCTCAATAAATTTAATAATCTCAAAATCTTCTTCAGTCGAAGTTCCATGAGCATGCATAGATATCTGAGTGAGCCTTCCACAAATGTTTACCAATTTTCCTCTAAAGAAACCTATTCCTCCTAATGAAGGGATCGTAGTAGGCTTTCCTATAGCTTCCCACGTTCTCTCTATCATGATATTAATTTGTGTTTCCTCATATAGAACACAATCAATGTCGAAGTCCCCTATCCTTACTTCAGTGCATTCTTTTTCTCTAAAGATCTCTGCTAATCTGACATGTCGGTGTTTAGTCAGGGTTTCTTTCATCTGGATTAATACTTTCTCTGATTCTTTCTAAGGATCTTCTATCTCTGAGGTTGCCTTAGGGTTTTCTTTGTGTAAATTCATTTTTTCAAGCTTAGCATTCATTCTAGGGAAATCCAATATTTCATGGTCCAAAGCTTTGCAACAGAGACAACTAGATCTTCCACTAGGACATTCCTTAGCTAGATGTCCCAGTCTTCTGCAACTGTAACATAGGTTCAATCCTCTCTTTCTTTTAAATGATCCCCAACCTCTTATGTACTACGCACTAGGATCATGGTAGTTAGCTTGCAAAAAATTCTTTCTAGGGTCCTGCATCCATTTGTTAGTCAAAACATTCTTTCTATGCATAGGTATAACATATCTATCATTATTCTTATCAAATCTATTCATGTCAAACTTTCTTTCATCTATTAATTCCCTAGTTTTCAAGCTAGGACAGAATCTATCAAACATACCTAGATCCATACTCTAGAAACAAAAAAAATTACTTATTTTACTTCTACAGAGCACAAAGCTTTCATATCTAAAACTTTTAACTATTCTTACCTTTATCAGAGCACAGAACTTACAGATCTTACCTCTTTCTTGCATATCTAACCTATTTTCTCATAGATTTGATCTCTTTTCTTGCAGATCTAATCTCTTTTCTTGCAAATCTGATCTCTTTTCTCACACAGATCTTCCAATATTAAGTAGAATGTTGCGTATTAGGGCACAAATCTACACATAGAGCTTATTTTGCACAAATATTCTTCTTCTCTAGTTCCCAACAATCACAGTTTCAAGTCCCAACAACAAAACCATTTTTTGGCACAGGGGCAGACCCAGGGTTCAACGTTCAAGAGCACACCAACAAAACCCTAACTACTGACCCTTTCGACAACACCTGTGAAGAAGATGAAGTCTCACTTGAGGTAGAGGCAAGGGTGGTTGCAGGACTCAAATGTCTGCAACCTTAGCTGGGACACAAATATGTGATTATACTACTTACAATGCACTTAGAATCAATCAACCATTAATATCCAACCCTTACTCTACTTCGCAGACAACACAGAGCATCACAATATTCACTTAGGTCTACAGTATTTCAGCACTTAGCAACAGTAAACACATCAGATCTTACATATCAACACTAAGCACTCACATACATGTCAAGTATAACAATCATAAATATCTAAGAAGCACAAAGCACATAGCATAAGCAAAGATAAACACAATGAATCAAAGCACAGAGCATTACACACAGATTTATGTGGTTCACTCCCTCCCTGGGGCTATGTCCACCAACTCTTCTTCTTTATTAGTATCTTCAATCATCAGTTATAGCACAGAGCACAAAACCCTTCTTCGCAGGGGACAGAATATCTGTGCAGCTCGCTAGATCCTTCTTCCTAGCACTTCAGCACAAACCCTCTTACAACAACTTGCACTTAGCTCTGCAAGCTTCTTATGATCATGCATAGAGCATTTACAATCCACATCCGATCACATAGATCTAATTATTAGCACTAAGCCATCTTCCATACATCACATAGATGCACTACCATCATCTACTTACTTTGCCTAGACATCTATTTATACATATAAAAGTGGGCCTAAGTGTGGGTAAACCCACGGGCTGACATCCCTTTCCCATTACATTAACCCAAAAAACCTAATAGGGCCCAAAAGTGGACCGAGATGCTTCGCTTGGAGGTCCTTCTTTGACTAGCTGTTGCAGTTCCAAAATAGGTCAAAATGACCGAGGTTATCCCAAAAACTTGGTCAAGGGCCAACAACCTTTGTTTGCCCAAAGTTGGCCAACAATTCGGTGTTGGCATTGTATCTCATAGGTAATTGAAAATGGTTTAAGAAAACCATTTCCAATTCTCCAAAGGTAGAGTATCTTGAGAGGTCGAGCTCAATGTACCATTTTGCAGCACTCCCGGTCAAAGTGTGTTGAAATAAATGCAACTGGATGGAGTTGTCTCTCAATGAGTTGGACGAGCACCATAGGTGGAAATTAGTCACATGATCGCCTGGGTCTTCATTAGGCTTAGATTCAAACTTTGGAATGTCTGAAGGAAACTTGTTCGGCATAGGAGGCCAACGTGGATCATGACAGATGGGGTCGTTTAATAACCTTGTCAAGTCTAGCAAGTGCAAATTTTCCAGAAACGATAATTTGGGTTGTTGATTATAACCAGGGAAAAAGGAGCCTAGAGTTTGACTGGTACCAGGTTTCCAAGAAATGTTAGGTTGTTGGCCAGGGTTCTGGTAAAAACCATGGTCGTGACCAGCGTATGAATTATGCACTTGTTGAGACGTATGTAGAGGGTTGGGATTGCGTTGTATTCCAAGGATTCTGGAAAGGGTTTCCCCCTTCTGATATGATGGGCATAGGTCCTGAGCCTTGCCCGAGGTTCCATTGGCTATGGAAGGGGTTTCCCCTGGTCAGCATCCCTGACGAGGGAACTTATCCCTGCCATGGATTCCAAGGTCCTTGTGAGGACAAAACTTCTGTGTTTTCCCCCTGTGCAGGAATAATACCCTCCATAGGATTTTGTTGTCCACAACCAAGGTTTCCCCCGGTCGAGATGGAAACTGACGAGAATGCGTTGTTTCCAAATGCGTCGAACAAAGTGAATGACATTGAACCTACTAGAATGTTATAAGAAGGAAGTCCTTGACTTCCCACTCCAAACGAACTAAATTTTATGTTCGACCCGATGGAGTGTTGGTGAGCATCGCCAAGCGAAGGGGATGAAGGAGGTATATGGCCCCCTCTGTAAGGGAAAGAATTATAGGGAGATGAAGTGCCCCCCATGGATCCTTGCAGAGGAGCGTTTGAGCACCCTACCCCCAGACCTAAAGTCTACAAAGTTGAGTAGGAAAGGACAAAGTTTGTATCGAAGCTAGGCAACCCGTATGAGAATGGATGGCCTATCGCGCTCTAGGTGAAAGGAGCAGTGATCATTTCCATAGAAGGTATTAAACCACTGCTCGAGGTAGAGGCAGTCTAGACCATGGTGGTCCAGACCGATGACGGTTGGTTAGGAGGAAGAATACCCCCTATAGTGACAGTCGTGGAGGGAGTATGGGGACTCCCTGAAGAAGTCACAACATTTGTTTCCATCGTTGCTTGTGACACTACCTAATGCTCATGATGTGTTATCTGTGAAGGGACAACCTGTACGATGACCAACGTCAATAGATCAGTGATCAAAGGGTTATACAAACTGAGACCTTCCACTCCAAGGTCAGAAATGGTCGGTTCGTCCGAAATCAAATGTTATCCTCTTTGAGATGGGTCGGGTACTGTTTCATGTGGCTCGGTCGTCTCAAAAGACCCTTGCTGGTCTAGTCTTCGCCTTAGCGGTGGCAAGGTTGCCTCTAGATTAATTGGAGGCAGGCCAAGAAGCCTCCGCGACCGACAGAGCTCCTGATCTTCCATGGTGTGAGAATATCAAAGACACACTAGGGATTTTTATTACTTTTAAAAACCAACACACACTAGAAAAATCTCCTATGACATAAAACAAGCAGAACACTATCTAGTTGGAAGACCAGTTACACCAACCAACACTAGAGAAACTTACTGATGCAAGTGTAACTCGAAAACAAAATAACCCTCTAGGTATACTCTGCAAAGCGTGGCCCAATATTTTCCCTAGGTACCATGGTATACCCCTGCAGTCACCTATGTAAGTCACTAAGATAAATGCAACTAGGTTTCCAGCGCACGAACAGTCACTAAGAGGGTATAGTTGACAGTCGGATGGACTATAATGAGCAAGGTATAAAGCCCAAAACCTATCAAGGGTATTGAAAGAAAGTGTTCTAGAAGACGACTAAGGACCTCGAATGGATTCGAGACCCATGAAGCTCCATGGAAAATGCAATCAACGGAATCCTAAGATAAGCCCTCTATATGTGTTCCCCACTATGATTGGTATGTTCGACAACACAGGTATTCCAACAGAGGACG
>CBVK0100455889.1:0-19499 GCA_900067695.1 Picea abies
GTTGTTCTTAAGGGGGGATGTTAGGATATTTAGACACTTAGGAGTTAGTTAAGAACTACTTGGTCTAATGTGTCGTTAGGTAAAAGTGTGCTTCTTAGTGTGTTTCTTTAGTATTCATTTGTATTTAGGACATTTGATGGTCACGATATGTTCCCGACATAGAGTGATATGATGGTTCATACTATCCTCGATCTTAATGACCATTGATACATGGCTTAACACTTGATTTGACCATGATTGTAACGTCCCCGACCATCATCCCACTAGCCGGGCAAACGCTACTGTGCGGAACAACATCATTCTCATACTTATTAATAACATGCATTTAAGTCATATTAAACACATTTAAATCAGAGTAAGCACAAGATTACTGCTAACATAAATAACCCCTGTCATTAACAATAATTCATATGCACAATAGAATACATGATACATATATGACTCACATGCATGCAAAACATAATATTAAGCATAAGCTGATACTTATCTTTGAAACCATGGTAATTCCACCAACTACGTGCATGCCTTCCATGAACCACCCAGCCTTAGACCATGCTACTCATCATGCTCAGTAGTGGTCACCCCTATGCTAGGACTAAGCTCCACCCAAGGCAAGGAATCCTACTCTAGGCTGAGGTTACAAGGAAAAATGCATAGAATAACCAGAAGGATTCTTCCCAGAATGCCTTCTTACGCCCACTACTCATGGACTCTCATTCCCCACATCCTGTTCCACCCAGGAGTATACACCTTCACAAGCATAGTCCATCAGTGCTTCACCTCCCTCTCTGGGTCTCAGCAATAGGCCAGATTAGGAAGTCTTAGAGCTTCGTAGCTGGTGCTGGACTCTCTCTGGAAGAATACCACTTCCCAGCAGACTCCTTCACCTAGAAATAGCTTCTCATAGGCCTGATAGACTACCTCTTCAACTAAGGGCCTTAAAACCCTGTTCTTCAGCCCCTTCCGACTTAATTTCCACACAATGAGGATAACCACAACACAACCCCACTTAGGAAAACAGAAAACAACAACCTACAAACAAATCGGGTATGGATTCAGCTCTGCAATGGTAGATAGACTGGGTTCTGGAACTCACAAGTCGAATTTCCTCTCCTAACCAGTTCTCTCAATGGTGCATAGGTATGTCAAGGGTAGACATAGACCAATAACAGAATCATGTGGATGAATTTTTGGTCTTCAGGAAGACGTCTCAGTTTTCTGGTTCTTAGAGCTACATGAGGGTATCCAAAATCAGACGCAAAGGATGATGGAATGAGGAGCGACCGCCTCCACAGCTGACTTCTGCAGTTTTTTAATTGCATGTGCCTAGGTCGACACATGTCACCCATGATGTTGCATGCACTCCATCAGCATGTGTTCCTCTCCAGGAACATAGGACAAACCATATATTTCACATGGCTTTTGGAATAATATTAAAATATTATTCCCAAGGACTTAAGCCCCTAGGCTGAACACTTATCCTCTCTTTCCAACCTTCCATCCCTCAATCCCTTACCCATTCTATGGAAACATAGTCCCCCATCACTCATTCATCGTGGTCAATCTGCATGTCGTGGTGTTTATATTTTTATTAATGTTCTGCATGATTACATATACAAAAACAGGCTCCCGACCTAATAACACATAAGCCCACCAACTTATATAAACTTGGCTCATCAGCCTATAAAACATAATTACAATTCTTAATGAAAGCTTTAAACTTCATAGACATGATTTACAACAAGGCTCAGACTTGGGGACATTACAATTCCCTCCCCTTATTTTTTCACTGTCCTCAGTGCAACTTTACACTGCCTCTGCAAGCTTTTCAAAATTTTCAAAAAGATGCGGGTACTCTGCCTGCATAACATCTTCATTCTCCCATGTCATGTCCTCAATACCATACCAAGTCCACTGGACCTTTACAAGCCCTATAGCTGGATTCCGGAGCTATTTGTTTTTCCTGTCCAATATGCGCACATGATGCACTTGCAGGACACCTTCTTGTTCCACCTGAATCACATTCCAATCGATAACATGATTAGCATCTAGTATATATTTCTTAAGCAATGAAACATGAAACATATTATGTACAGTCATAGATGTAGGTAATGCAAGCATATATGCAACTGGCCCAATCCTTTCCAGGATTTCAAATGGCCCACAAAATCTGGCTACCAACTTGGCGCAACTTCCCAACTTCAGGGAACTCCTGTTATCTTTCACTTTCAGGAAAACATGATCACCCACTTTGAACTCTCTGTGGGTTCTGTTATTATCAACATAACATTTCTGCCTGTCCTGGGCAGCTTTCAAATTATGCTTAATTTTTATCATTTGGTCTTCCATCTCCTTGAGCAACTCTGGCCCAACTACTGCTCTATCAGTTGGATTATCCCAGCTCACTGGAGTATTGCACTTTCTTCCATAAAGTGCTTCAAATGGGCTCATATTCAATGATGCATGATACCCATTATTGTAGGTGAATTCTACCAAGTGCAGGTAGTCTTCCCATCTTGATGGTTTGTCCATCACATACATTCTCTGTATGTCTTCTATTACTCTGTTCACCCTCTCTGTATATCCATCAAACTCAGGATGATAAGCTATACTAAAGTTCAGTTTCGTTCCAAATCCTTTGAACAATCCTTTCTAGAAATTCGAGGTGAATTTCGGGTCTCTGTCAGACACAATTGTTTTAGGAATTCCGTGCAATCATGCCACTTCCTTGACGAAAATATCAGCAACATCTGCTGCCTTGTGAGTAGTTTTCAATGGAATAAAATGGGCATCTTTTGTAAGCTTGTCCACCACCACCATGATCAAATCATGCATCTTGGTTGTTATGGGAAATCCCGTAATAAAATTCATCGTTACTACTTCCCACTTCCACTCAGGAATGGGTAAAGGTTGCAGCAACCCTACTGGGTGCCTATGCTTAGCTTTAACTTTCTGGCACTCCATACATCTAGCGATGTATTCAACGATATCTCTCTTCATATCCGGCCAAAAGTAATGGCTCTTGACCATTGCTACTGTTTTCTGATATCCAGGGTGCCTTGCATAAGGCACATTATGCATCTCTTGCAAAATCATCTGTTTCAAGCACTGGACATTGGGTACAAAAATTATGTTCTTGTATAGCAATATTCCATCAGTTTCCAATTTATAAATTTCCATCTTCTGTGGAATCTTACCCTGTTGTACCTTGGCTACCAATTCTCTTTACTGCAGATATACATTTGTAGCCTCGAGAATTCTACTTTTAATATCAGTCTGATACATGCTAATGGTTGTAGAATGTAATTCATGCACCCTCCTGTTGAGTGCATCAACCACTTTATTCTCATTTCCTTTGATATTCTTGATCTCAAAGTCATACTCACACAGAAATTCTAGCCACCTACTTTGCCTAGCGTTTAAGGTTGGTTGATCAAACAAAAATTTCAGACCATTATGGTCTGTTCTAAGTTCAAACCTCCTTCCCATGAGGTAATGCCTCCATTTCCTCAGAGCGTGAATGATTGCTGCCAACTCCAAATCGTGAGTGGCATACTTCTTTATGTGCTCTTTCAGCTTCCTACACTCATAATAGAATACAAATCTAATCTGAATGAGAATACCTCCCAACCCTTCTTTACACGCATCTATGCACACCATGAAATCCACATTTGGAATTGCAATCCTCAAGATTGGAGCGCTGGTTAACAACTGCTTCAATCACTAGAAACTTTTCTCACACTCTTTAGTCCACTGAAACTTTTTCTCCTTCCTTTGCAAGGAAGTGATAGGGTGAGCTATCTTTGAGAACCTTGCGATAAACCTTCTGTAATAGCCTACTAGACCCATAAAGGATCTAAATTCTGCCACATTCCTTGGCATTGACCATTCTCTGATGGCCTCAACCTTCTCAGGATCCACGGTGATCCCTTCTTCTGAAATAATGTGCCCCAAGTAATGGATCTACCTTTGATAAAACGATCATTTTCTCAACTTGGCATACAACTGGTGTTCTCTCAACACTTGCAGCACCATCCTCAGATGTTTTTCATGCTCTTCCTCTGACTTGGAATACACCTAAATGTCATCCAGGAAGACTATGACAAACTTGTCTAGATAGTCCCTAAATACACCATTCATCAAGCACATAAAAATAACAGGTGCGTTCGACAGCCCAAATGGTACCACTGTGAATTCATTATGATTGTACCTTGTTCTAAAGGTAGTCTTGTTGATGTCTTCATCCTTTATTCTTACCTGGTGATATCCCGATCTGACATCTATCTTCGAAAATATTTTTGCACCTTTCAACTGATCGAAAAGATCGTCGATCCTCAACAGAGGATACTTGTTCTTGACAATTACTTTGTTCAACTGTTTGAAATCAATGCACAACCTCAATGTCCCATCCTTCTTATTCACGAATAAGACTGAGGCACCCCAAGGTGACACGCTTGGGTGAATGTACCCCTTCTTTAGAATCTCTTCAAGCTGCAATTGCAACTCTTTCAGCTCTGGCGTACTCATTCTATAAGGAGCTTTCAACACTGGAGCTGCTCCAGGCTTCAAATTTATAGAGAAATCGATATCTCTCTTCGGAGGTAGTCGGGGTACCTCCTGAAATACATCTTCAAACTCTGTTAGTACCACATGGTCTCCAATCTTTGAGACTTCATCTCTAGATGCTTCCTCCACACAGGCTGCAAACAATTGACAGCCTTTCATGTAGCATGTTTTCAACTGCATTGCTGAGATTTCTCTAACAACCACAACTCTGGGAATTCCTTGGACTGTTTTCCGATTCCCCTCCTCATCCAGGCACGTAAATTCCTTGTTACGACAGTCCAGGAGGGCATGGTGTTGGTCCAACTAGTCCATCCCAATTAAACAGTCATAAGAGCCTAAAGTCAAAATATTCAATTCATCCTTCGTGCTCAATCCCTTCATGTCCATAGGACATGACTTAACCAACTCAGTGAATTTCCTCTTAGTTCCTGTAGCCAACTGCACTAACCAAGACTTTTCATGTTTTCTTCTTGATATATGCAAACTTTCCACCACTCTAGGGTCTATATAACTATGGCTAGCCCCTGAATCAATTAAAATAATAAATGGTTGGTTGTTAATCATACCTTCCACTTCAATCACATGCACCTGAAATTTAGCTTGCTTGTTGTCCAGGGCCACATAGATCCTTGGCATTCTACTGCCCATGTCCTCCACTGTTTCATCTTATTGAACATTATGGACAACTCTTTCTTTGCCATTTTTATGGGGACAATATCTGTACTTGTGGTTCTATTTACAGCCCCAACACTGAATGGGCATCTGTCTCAGCCTTTGTTCTCCCACCTCAGCCATTCTCAGCTCTCTAAACAATGGATTTCCTTTAGGACTATTTCTGAAAAAGGGAGGTTTGTTTCCCTTCTGCCTCTGTTCTTTCTTAAACTTCTTCTAGTCAACCAAGCCTTCTGAAAGGAAGGCTTTTCTCTTTGTTGTTCATATAAGCATTTCTCTCTTCTTATTGTTTATTCCATAGTCTTAGGATCATCATACTGAATCTTGTCACCAATGGGAGGTGGCAGTCCACTCAGATACCTCTGAATCTTGACAGCCTCATCTTTGATGAATGGAACATACTTTAGTAATTCCAAAAACCTTCATTCGTATTCATCAATGGTCATGTTGTCCAGCTTGAGTTCAAAGAACTCCCTCATCTTTCTGTCATAGTATATTTTAGTCAGGTATTTCCTCTTGAAATACCTCTTGAATTCCTTCCATGTGATATCTTTCTCTCTAACATGTTGCACCTGCATAAGATGATCCCACCACATGGATGATTTTCATTTTAGTTGATACATCACAATTCTTCCTTTTGCATGAGAGGAATAATTTTGTAGTTGGAAATATTTCCTCATGCCAAGCAACCATGTTTCGACATCTTCCTCCTTCTTATGTTCTCCATCAAACGTAGGAGGCTTAATCTTATTCATCTCCCCTTTCAATTCATCCACTCCAGATCTTCGGTGTTTTCTGGTAGGGGATGGGCTTGAACTACTTTGTGTTTCCTTATCAGAATTCCTTGGGGAGTGATGACAATGTCTGCTACCACTCCTCGATCTTCTTTTTATCTCAGGGGTCTTGCGACTCCCTATTTTTCTTGTGTCACTCTCCTTTTCCAATTTCCTTTATATTCTTTCCAGGATCTTCAACGTCTTTAAGTTGAATTCACCCTGTCGATCCCTGACCCTCATGAGATTTCGGCTATTGGCTTGGCGAGCCTGGGCATGTTTCTACAATCTTTCAATGATTTTCATCACATGCCCTTCCTTACCCAATTCTCTTTCGTGCCCATTGGAGTTCGATCCTTCGACTCCCAAGTTGACATCCCTTCCTTCTCTTTTGTTCTCTGAATTGGAGGCAATCAACACCTCTTCCATTTCTATACTCGGCATTGATTCGCGGTTGTCCTGACACTCGTTGAACTCTGCAAACACAATGTACAATCAACTGAAGTTTTTCAGGCCTTAAACCCTTAATAAAACTACAACATTCATAAACCAACTCGAATAAGAAAACGTTTTGACTTCACAAATATTTCGAGTTCTTCTCGGCTCTGTAATTTTCGGGTGATAGCTCCCATTTTATTAGTCCCCAACCCATGTGTCCATGAGCTGTGATCAAACACTAAACTACTAGGTGCTACAAGGCTCTCCAAATGAAAATTTTGGTTTTGGGATTTTGGGGCTTCGGGGTTTTGGGTTTCGAGGTTTTGGTCCCAGAGGTTCTCACACTCGCTTCCCTCTCCAACTCCCGATTCTTGAACTTTCGACCTCTCTCCCCCTGGGACCACAACACAGATGTCACCAACCAAGGTAGTGACACATGGTGTCCTTAAGAAGCTCCACATCACTTCCCGTGACGTCATAGGGTCCCACCACTTTCACTTTTCATTTCGGAGTTTCGGGCATCAGGAGTTTGTGCATCTAAACATATTGAACTTTCGTTTGCCAAAATTCTAAAATTACGGTCTATTCATCTACTTGATCCAATGGTCAAGTTTCTCTCCTATGATCTACGATGTAGATCATTTCAAGATTTTAGGGTTTCGATTTTTCGGTAACCGGGAGTTCACGATGCAGCAACTCCAAATCTCTTGTCGCTTCAATCCCTGAATTCTGATATGGAAATTCATGTATGAGATCAATGATTGTGAGCCTCCCCTGATCCGACAGTCCAGATCTCTCCTATGCTTACACCTATCAAATCTCTTCAGCCCTAACTTCCTTGCTAGTTGGCTAGATCTGATGGCTCATGAGATTTCGACACTTCTTCCTGGAAGCGCTCCACTGTCCGATTCTACCCTTGTTAATCTCTTTCACGATTTGGGACTTGGAGTGACCAAGAATTTGGCCTGCGCTCCAAGTTCACAATCCATAAATTCACAAAATGATCCAACAGTTCAAACCAACCACGATCAATGACCCACATTTATTATGGATCCTAGGGTGGTGAGTTTCTCCATCCACTAACCACCTTGCAAGTTCTGGCTGTCTTACAGCCCTCGCAATTTCGCGAGTTCTCCACAGAGAATTCTGACTGTCCAACTTTGCTTCTCAAGGAATTCTGGCCAATGACTTGGTACCCTCCTTCTGAACCTTCATCTACTTGATCCAACACTTATGGTGTGGAGTTCTCTCTCTCCCTGTGGAAAAATACCACATCGACTGTAGTTTTACAATACCACTACACCTCTTGAGCTTTGTAACATGGTCAAGTAGCCCGTTGACACTCAGAAACATTCAGAGGTCTGAAATTAGTCCTCCAGACACAATTTCCTTCTCAAAACCTCGGTCCAAAGACCACTTATTTGGCCCATCCAGATCTAGTGTTGAAACTAGGCTCTGATACCATACTATAAAGTCCCCAACCGTCATCCCATTGATCGGGAAAATGCTACTATGTGGAACAACATCATTCTCATACTTATTAATAACATGCATTTAAGTCATATTAAACACATTTAACTCAGAGTAAGCACAAGATTACTTCTAACATAAATAATCCATGTCATTAACAGTAATTCATATGCACAATAGAATACATGATACATATATGACTCACATGCATGCAAAACATAATATTAAGCATAAGTTGATACTTATCTTTGAAACTATGGTAATTCCACCAACCACGTGTAGGCCTTCCATGAACCACCTAGCCTTAGACCATGCTACTCATCATGCTCAGTAGTGGTCACCCCCGAGCTGGGACTAAGCTCCACCCAAGGCAAGGAATCCTAGTCTAGGCTGAGGTTACTGGGAAAACTACACAGAATAACTGCAAGGATTCTTCCCAAGATGCCTTCTTATGCCCACTACTCACGTACTCTCATTCCCCACATGCATGTTCTGCCTGAGAGTATACACCTTCACAAGCACAGTCCATCAGTGCTTCACCTCCCTCTCCGGGTCTTGGCAATAGGTTGATTCAGGAAGTCTTAGAGCTCTGTAGTTGGTGCTGGACTCTCTCTAGAAGAATACCACTTCCCAGCAAACTCCTTCACCTAGAAATAGCTTCTCATAGGCCTGATAGACTGCCTCTTCAACTAAGGGCCTTAAAACCCTGTTCTTCAGCCCCTTCTGACTCAATTTCCACATGGTGAGGATAACCACAACACAACCCCACTCAGGAAAATAGAAAACAACAACCTACAGATAGATCGAGTATGGATTCATCTCTGCAATGGCGGATAGACTGGGTTCTAGAACTCACAAGTTGACCTTCCCCTCCTGACCAGTTCTCTCAATGGTGCATAGGTATGTCAAGGGAAAAAGCAAACCAATAACGAAATCAGACAGATGATGTTTTGGTCTTCAAGAAGACATCTCGGTTTTCTGGTTCTCAGAGCTACATGAGGGTATCCGAAATCAGACACAAAGGATGATGGAATGAGGAGCGACCCCCTCCATGGCTGAATTCTGCAGTTTTTTAATTGCATGTGCCTGGGTCGACACATGTCACCCATGATGCTACATGCACTCCATCAGCATGCGTTCCTCTCTAGGAACTTAGGAAAAAACATATATTTCACATGGTTTTTGGAATAATATTAAAATATTATTCCCAAGGACTCAAGCCCCTAGGCTCAACACTTAGCCTCTCTTTCCAACCTTCCAGCCTCCAATCCCTTACCCATTCTATGGAATCTTAGTCCCCCATCACTCATTCATCATGGTCGGTCTACACGCAACAATGTTTATATTTTTATTAATGTTTTGCATGAGTACATATACAAAAGCGGGTTCCCGGCCTTAACACTTAGGCTCTCCGGTCTAATAACACATAAGCCCACCAGCTTATATAAACTTGGCTCACCAGCCTATAAAACATAATTACAATTCATAATGCAAGCTTTATACTTCATAGACATGATTTACAACAGGGCTCGGCCTTGGGGACATTACAATGATCTCTATTTAAAGGGCATGGAGGATTATTTGTCGATGACCGATTGTGAGAAACTCTCTTGTAAAATCTCTTTGTAATTTTTTTCTTTGCATTAATAAACTGCTCCAAGTGGCCACATTGGCTAGGGCCATGGATGTTTCCCTATAGTGGTTTTACCATGTGAAAACATCAGTGTGTTGATCTTTGATCTGGTTATGTGAGTGGTTATTGAAGGTGTTCATCCTCTGTTGGAATACCTATGTTGTTGAACAATGCCTTTCAACTAGAATCAATGACACATGCCCTTAATAATGTCACCTTACAATTAATATTAGTGCCTTCAATGGTTCCTTTTCAAAATATTGAAAATATCACCTCACCATCATCAATTCCTTTGATGGTTCCTTTTATCATCACCACTTCATTTCTTCATTCATGTCACCTCACGATAATTCCACCTATAATGCCCTCACTAGTTGTAGGCTAGCATTTCCAAATTTCACCCTGCCTCATAATAATTGTTTCCTCTCACCTCTCTTTCCTTCACTAGTTCAACCCTAGTGTGGTATCCTCTCACCTCTTGTCTCCTCTCTCTTTCACCTTTGCTTGAATGTTGTGCTCTCATGGTAATTGTTGTCACTGTCCCTTCCCTATTTAAGGAAATTTGTTAACCTTTGTTTTGTAGGAACGTATATTTATTGCGTACTAAGATCACCATGTTTACACCTCTTATGTCTTGGCAAGGTTAAGAATTTGTAGAGAACATAAAAAATTTGAAATACTTATGTGACATTACTCTTATAAAACAAGGATTTGTATCATTTTTTCTTTATTACATTGTTCCTTTTAGTGTTTGACGTGAACACATTTATTCACAACATGTGGGTTCATAATTAAAAACCCCCTTTATGAATGAATTACATGATAATATATTGGTCAACAAGGTGAATCCCCCAAGATCCTTATGAGTATTTAAGATGTGTATGGTGGTTTCTATAATCATAAAAGTTTACTATGTTAGAAATGATGAAATTTGATTCAATGTTGTATAGGTGTACTAAGTGAACTATGAAATTTGCATGGTATTTTTAAAATTTGGGTCATTTTGCTTCCATTTATCTGGATAATTAACTCAATATACTTTTTGTCATTAGTAGTGCACATATATTAATTGTTGGGATCATAATACAGTTAATTAATAATGATGATTAAGATCCTTTTTGTTCGGTATTATATGTGGATTTTACTATTTTGAAGAAGTTTATGAAGGATTCTTACATCAAATCTCCATAACTTATACCGGGTATGTATAATTGGAGTTATGTGATGGATTCAAGTGTAATTCAACATGTTTTAATGATTCCAAGTAGCTAATTGATGACCTATGTGTCACATGGAAAAATTGCAGGATGTTTTTCCATCTAGCACTCCATCCAGTACTCCATTTGACACTACATCCGGTACTCCATTCAACATTGTGTCCATCACTCCATCCTGCACTAAAACTGTGGGCGAGTTGGCGATTATCATATCGGCAGCCAGTGATAGGAAAATCAGCGACATGGGTTTTGCTTGTGCTTGTGGCCTCCAACTACTGAGCTTCTAACAACTTGGATTGGGTTGTTATGCTAGGTGTTTATTGGCTCCCTTAGTTTCTAGAAGCCACCGACAGTTTAAAACGCATTAAGTGTAATTTACTGTTTTTAGAGGAGGTTGACCCTTCCAATGGTCGATCTCTCAACTTGTAACCTCTATAAATACCACAACAGTGGTCAGACAAATAGAAAAGAATAGTTAAGTTCAAAATTGTGAAGCTAGCATCGTTTTTGTTGTTTCAAGACATTTTCCATAAACTTGTGTAAACTGTGTTTTTAATTTAAATGTTGAAATCGTGTTTCTTCAGCTCGTGATTCATTGTTGAGGAGTAGCCATGACCTGCTGGGGGGCCCACCAGTGGTCGGGGTGAATATTTAGTTATCTAGTTGTGTATTTTATTTATGCAATTATCATTTCTTTTATTTCCTGTACATGTGTTTTTATCCTTTTTTACTTACTGTGTAATTGTTGTTCATAGCTTAATTATTTCAGTTTCCTTTTTGCAGGTTTCTTATGAAGAATAGTTAATATGCCATGTCTTTCTAACTAAATAGGAAACAAGCTTAAGATTAAGCCACTAACCCATGTGTGATTAAATGATAGTTAGAATTTATGTATGCTGAAATGGAATATTTAGAAGTTTAAACAAAGTTACAACAAAGTATTGAGTTAATGGTTTCTTTGACAAGGTTTCGATGGATGATTAGTTGTTAGCTTTGAATTTAGTTCTCAATTTGCTTATCTAGTTTGCTCGATTAGTTTGCTTATTAATTCTCTTGTCATATGCTGAAATAGAAATAGGATTTGAGTTATGTTTTTATGAGTATTTCCATTTGCGATTTAAATTGTTAAGAATATGACTAGTTTAGTTTACTTCATGCAATTTCTATTCTATATCTAGATCGCAATTTTAATTCAAAGTTTGATTTTGAGTTTAGTTCTTAGTTGTAAATCTCTAGTAGTGTGAATTTTCTTACATTAGCATAAAAATGCAATTGAATTAAAAAGAATAGTGTTTTCCTAGTGTTGATGACTAATGCATAAATTGAAGAATCACATGGATTTTCAGGGTACTTGATGTTTATTCTATAATGGCCAAGTTCTCATTAGATTGTCTGATTCATACCTTTCACTTTGCTATAGAAGTTAATATTGATTTTATCCCTCTTGAGTTATCATTAATTGTTAAATGCCATCATGATATCATAAGACACAAAAGACATAATCATCAACACTATATTTGAAGTTTTCTTGCTATTGTAGATTAGAGAATAGTTTTCTTGTTATTGTAGATTAAAGATTAGTTGTTGATTAAATTTGAATATTGTCATGATGTTTTTAATTTAATAGATTAAGATTTCCTTTTATAGATTAGAAGTGATTTTAAAGTTTATCTTAAGAATAGAGTTCACTTGCTTATTAATTTAATTAGTTACTTGTTGAGTAATTTTGATTAGTTTACTTGATGTAGAAGTTCCCATAGGTTAGTTATTTGATTGCTTATTAGTTTACTTGTTAAATAAGTTTCCATAGGTTAGTTTGAATAGGATAGTTTCTTGCTTGTTTACTTTCTTTAATAGGGTAGTTGTTTGCTTGTTTATTTGCTTACTTGTTGTTGCTCATTGAATTTGAATAGATTAATTAGATTAGTTTGTTGTTGTTATTGCTCATTAAATAGTTTAAATAGATAGTTTTATTTTTCTTATTATAATGATTAATTTATCTTTCTTAAAGTAGGGTTTTTAATTTGCTTTCTTAGAACAATCCATCGATCCATTGTTCAAAAGTTACTTAGGATAAATAGTTTAAGTTTATTGATAGGGTTTGATCATTAATATCCTTTTCTTAAGTAGATTATCTCTCAGATAGACAATTTACTTAATTAGACTATACTACATCTAGCCTTTTTTCCTTGGAACTTATAGTGCTACAACTCTAAGTTTACTTATCCCGGGTTGACAATTTAATTGAGGTTTTTTAGTGCATATAGAACACCCATCATTTTTGGCATCATTTCTGGGGAGTTGTATCAAGGTAGGAAATAAATTATTTCTAAACCTTATCATTAGTTTGGTGGCAGGGGAACTTTAAGACGAGAGGTAAGAACTTGCGCATCTGCTATAGCAGGTTCCCCCAAACCCAATGGTATTTTTTCTTTTTGTTTTTGTTTGCTTTCATGAATAGACCCAGGGATCCAAAAGGTAGATACATTAAATCCAAATCAGACCTTTCAACCAAGGTTCCTTCTGACCTTTTTTGGGGAAGAAATGTTCCACTCATAAACTCCGTAGATCGATACCAAAGAACAGGAACTAGCTCAACCCAAAGAGCTAAAGTAGTCTCTGAAGAGACTAAAACAGGGAGCATTATAGAACAAAAAGTTGAAGCATCAGTAATAGTGGGACAAGATGCAAGACCACTCGAGCCTTCCACAGAACCAAACAATACAACCTTTGTTTTCTTACCACCATCAGGAGATCCTAATTTTGAAGACATCATAGACCCTAAACAGGTGAATAATTTGTTTGGTAGTTCAGCCAACATAATTTTCTCTCAAATTGATACAGAAATTTTGGCACCAATAATATCAACCAACTCAAGTAGAGTCCCAAACATCCAAGAAGTAGGAAGACCTTCCCATCAAAGGGATACCTTATTCTCTTCAAGAATAAAACCACTTTAGTACTCTATTTTTGGAAACCAAACCAGTATGGATGATCGGGAGGATCATAACAATGTAAGACATGGGGAGGAAGAAGAGGCTGGAAACCAAACCGAAACTACCTTCGGGTTTCCAATTTTGGACACCACCCCAAATGCCAATATGAAAAATATTCCCCTCTTAGCACTGCCCACCTTTTATGGTAAAAGAAGTGGAGATCCAGATACCTTCCTATTTGAGTTTGACATCTTATGTAGGAGCTACAACTACTTACAAGATGCCTATAAGCCAAAACTCTTTCCTGCCACCCTCAAGGACTTTGCACTAAGATGGTTCATGGGGTTGGGAGATTCCAGTATTGGGTCTTGGGAATCCATGAAATATATATTTCTTAAAAAGTACCAAGACTACTGCTAGAACAAGGAGTCTCGTAATGATATTTTCAAAATCCAACAGTTAGAAGACGAGAATCTCGAGGATTATATGGAATGGTTTGGTTATATCTCTCAGAAATCAAAATATCGTGACCTTCCAGATGATGCAGTTAGGGATATTTTCCTTAAGGGAATTTTAGAGGAATACCTAGAGATCCTTAACTTGATGGCATCAGGTAACATCTCTCACAAACCATTTTCTGAAATATTTGAAATGTGTAAGAATTACTTGAGGAGTAGAGATAAAACAAGAAATAATGTTCGGGACCCTTATAGTAGAAACTTAAAACCAGTTAGTTCAGGTGGTATCACAAGAGAAGAGATAGGAAACCTTTTATAAAACTTCAAGATGGATATATTAAGCACAATAGGTTCCCAGTTGGACACCCTAAAAATTAAAAACAAACAGGAGGAGGAAAATGCAACAATGAACATATATTTCCCAAGATGTAGGAGGAAGCATTCCTCAAGGGAATGCCCATTAGATAACATTTCAGTTTGTGGCTTCTGCATGGAAGACCACTCAACTAAAAAATGTCCATCATTGCCCGGTTTGTTATCCATATATAGAAGTGGGGATCCTGGGGAGTCCTCTTATGCACCTAGGAGGCCATGGAAGCCTAGGAACCAGCCCACATACCCAGATCCACAATCTCAAGTTCCACCCTATTATCAACAACAACAACAGTGGAACTCACCAAGTTGGAAACACTGGTCTACATAGTACCAACATCCTTGGCTTCAAGGATGGAGAGGAGGGAATAAACAATGGAAACCTCAAGCTCCACCTGTCCCTATTCCCAACCATCCTTATCCTCAGTTTCCACCGAACACTCTGCAGCTTCTGCCAAGTTTTGTTCCACCACCTTTACCTCCTATTCCACAACAACAATCACAACAATATTAGAATGTAAGCTCCCCAAGACCAACATTATAACCGGCACAACCAGTTCCCAATCCCAATAATAGGCCCACTCAACCCCTTCAAAATGTTGAGATGTAGGCCTTCCCGACATATGTTATTACTCTTGTTCCATTACAAGAGATTCAACTGAGGTCGAAAAAATTTCTAGACAGGCAGAGACCTTCAATAGTCAACTAGGAAGAAGAAGAAGAAGAAATCCCCAAAAAACCCATGGATGACACTAGGTGGGAAGAAATTATTATTCCTAAGTACCAAGAACCCAAGCTTCCCCAAAATGAACCTCCACAAATTACAAAGGTCCCTCCTTATCTAGAAATATTAGTAATCGAGAAACCTACCACCCGACCGGAATTTGACATCTTGAATGAATTGAAGAATATTTGTGTCAATATTCCCTTGCTACAAGACATTAAGGATATTCCAATCTACAGTAAGGTGGTCAAAGAATTATGTATTAAGAAGCCAGGTAGGAAGCAGAAGGATCCTCCAAGAGTACATTTGATAGGATAACTTTCTGAGTACATATTAGAGCAGCCTAAGGTAGAAAAATATGGGAACCCAGGAAACCTCGTAGTGACCATATCCATTAATGAGGTCTCCATTGGAAACACTCTCATAGACCTAGGGGAAGCCATCAATGTTATGATCGCTACTACCTTGGAGAAATTACAGTTAAAACCTTTTCTTAGTCCTACCCCAACCATTTTGGAATTAGCAGATAAGACCAGGGTTATACCTGAAGGAATTTTGGATGATATCATAGTTACTTTAGCCTCATGGGAGTACCCAATAGAATTCCTTGTTATCCACTCAAAGGACCCTACCAAATTCCATCTCGTTATTTTGGGAAGACCTTGGTTAGCCACAACCAATGCATTTATTGGTTCTAGAGAGGGAGAAATGACCATCTCAAATGGACTTTCTATCCAGAAGCTCACCATATACCCTCTAGCCCAACCTATCATGGAGAATATATGGTGGCTTGAATTTCCATATGAGAATGAGGACTAGGAAGAGCCCGTATTGCCAAGTGACCATGCCTGGGCACTTCAAGAGCACAACACGGAAAATGAGCTAAACCAGTTCATTTATGCTATCACGTGTGTTGATTTTCCACAATCTTTTCCCCAATTTGAGTACATGTTTGGGGAAGAATTTCAGGAACAGTTGGACCCATCCATTTTGTCTAAGACATATTTCATCTTCGATATAGACGAGTATGCCACATCTTATACCATTCCCTACGAGATTAGCCCAAGGAAATTTCTACATATAAACTTTGGGATAGATGCAGACCAAAAAAAACAATTAGTAAGTATCCTTAAATAAAAATCAAGGGAATTCACCTGGGAATACACTGACATGAAGGGTATACACCTTGAAACATGTATCCATCACATATATACCCATGGGGAAGTAACACCTATTACGCAACCCCAAAGAAGGATGAACCCAACACTCAAAGATATAGTAAAAGAGGAGATCCAAAAGTTATTAAATGTCAGATTTATTTATCCCATCTCCGACTGTAAGTGGGTATCCCCACTTGTAGTGGTTCCAAAGAAAGTGACTGGGAAATGGAGAATTTGTGTTGATTTTCAGGAACTCAACAAAGCCACCCTGAAGGATTACTTTCCTCTTCCTTTCATCAAACAAGTTTTGGATACCCTGTCTGGAAAGAATTATTTCTCCTTTTTAGATGGATACAATGAGTACAATCAAATTCTCATAGCACCCAAGAATTAGGACAAGACTATATTTACTTGTCCTTGGGGCACCTATGCCTATAGGGTCTTACCATTTGGATTGTGTAATGCTCTTGCCACATTTCAACGAGCAATACTAGGGATAATTGTTGATCTTATTCATGATTGTGTGGAGGTTTACATGGATGAATTCACACTATATGGAAATACTTACCAGGAAGCCTTAGATAATTTAGAAAAAGTCCTTATCAGATGCCAAGAAATGAACCTGTCTCTAAGTCATGAAAAATGTAAAATGTTCTTGACTGAAGGAGTGGTTCTAGGAAATCGCATTTCATCTAAAGGGATTAAAGTCGATCTTGCAAAGATTGAGGTCATCATCAGACTTCAATCCCCCAAGACTCAGAAAGCAGTGATAAGCTTTCTTGGACATGCTGGATACTACTAGCGGTTTATTGAAAATTTCACAAAGATTGTTGCACCCATGTTTGGATTGTTAATAAAGTATGTTGATTTTATTTGGACTGAGCAATATCAAACTACCTTTGAAACCCTAAAAGATAAGTTGTATGTGGCACCAATTCTTAGGGGGGCCAATTGGGCTCTCCCATTTCACATATACACTGACGCCTCTGACATCGCAATAGGAGGAGTATTAGGGAATAAAGAGGACCAATAGTCCTATGCCATTTATTTTGTGAGCAAGAACTTGTCCCTTATTGCTATAGTGGGAAAACCCCTCTACGGACTACACAAAGGGCCTAAAGTGTAGGCAGATATAACCATATAAAGTATCCTAATTTTGATCACTATACCAACATTACCCCACAATCATACATAAAATACAAGAGAGAGGGATCTAATAGGCCTACCTTAAACTCTACGTCCAATGTCGATCCCTTTGCACTTGGTTGTTTCCTGACTGTAAATATCCTCCCAAGGATGACCTGGATTCATCAAAAGACAAACAAGAAACTACAAGCATGCATTCTACATATGGATTAGTGGGTTAGACATCATAAACAAGAAATGTAAACAAATCATATAAGTTCAAGATGTCATTTGGCGGGATGGAAAAAGTACTTCTTTATATTAATCTCACAAAATTTGCTTACAACATGAGACCGACACTCCTTGAACTTGGTCCTAAGATCCTCTTCACCATGCACCAATTTCTTCCACGTCTTCTTCTCCTCTTCAATTCTCTCTTAGGGAAATGGTAAGGGATTTATAATTGGGGCAAAGGGGGATTGATAAAATGGGTAGAGTTTCTTTGCTCTTTTGCTTCTCCTTTCAATGGGACACCAACCCCTTCTTTTATAGATCAAAAGGGACAGTACTAGCTGGGGTGACTGGCTATGGGCAATCAAACAGTTAAGTAACGGCCCAGAAACTAGTATCCTATGCAAATTTCCACATTTCGCGATATTTTGTGAGTGTACGCGGGCTGTAGTGACTCAGCAAGCATGTGTATGTGGGAAGTAATGGTGAAGGGCACGTACGCCTTCAAAATGAAGGTTTTTAGAAGAGTTTTTCAATAATGGCTTGGTAAAGATAGCAAGTTAGATGGCATGATGCCAAGTATGCATGTCAGATGCAATTTACGGTTATAACAGATGCCCCCTAATGTGTGAGGTTAGAAGAGCATCTAATAGCTGAAATACATTACAAATCTTCACCAATGTATGACGCGAGTGAGCCCAGGGACCAGAGTTAAGGAGGTGCCATCTGCAAAAATAACAGTTCGACCTATAGAGGGGTTTTCCCACTATAGGTCGAATTCCTGCTATTGGACTCTATAGAGGTGCCATTTGTAGAGTGGAGGAGGAAAGGACAGAGTTCATAGCAAATCTAGGAACGGAGGGCCTGTCGCACTCTGGGTGAACGAAGTAGTGATCGCCACTGTAGACGGAATCAAACCATTGCCCGAGGTAGAGGCAGTCGAGGCCATAGTGGTATGGACTGATGACGGTTGGTTAGGAGGCGGAAAACCCCCTATAGTGACAGTTGTAGAGGAAATATGAGTATTCTCTGAAGAAGTAGCAACATTTGTTTCCATCGCTACTTGTGACACTACTTGACACTTTTAAGGTTGAACCTGTACAACGATGGGTGCTGATAGATCAGTGATTGGAGGGTTATACGGAACAAGAGCTTGCGCTCCAAGGTAAAAAATGATTGGTTCCTCTAGAATCGAATGTTCTCCTCTTGGAGATAAGTGAGGCACGGTTTCTTGTAACCCAGTCGCCTCAAAAGACCCTTGTTGGTCTAGTTTTCACCTTAGTAGTGGCGGGGGTGGCTCGAGATCAACCAGTGGCAGGCCCAAAAGCCTTCACAACCGGTGGATCTCCTGATCCTCCATTGTCAAAGAATATCAATGAAACACTAGGGCTTTCTATAATCATTTTTTTTTAAAAACCAACACACACTAGAAAAATTTCCTATGAGGTAAGACAAGCAAATCACTAGCTAGTTGGAAGAACAGTTACAATAGCCAACACTAGAGCAACTTATCAGTGCAAGTGCAACTTGAATATAGAAGCACCCTCTGAGTATACTCTGCAAAGGGTGGCCCGATGTCTGCCCTAGGTACCACAATATACCCCCGCAGTCACCTGTGTAAGTCACTAAGATAAAGGCAACTAGGTTGCCAACGTGTGAACAGACACCAGGTAGGTACAGTCAACAGTCGAGTGGACCATAATGAGCAGGTGACTTGAAGTCGC
>CBVK0100455891.1:0-10847 GCA_900067695.1 Picea abies
AGAAGGGGACGTGAGGCTACAAGGTAGCCTCTGTTCAAAATGGTGCAATGAGCCTCACTTTCCAGTTGATTGTTGGTAAGCTAGTCTGAAAGAACAGATCGACGCAGGCCACAGGGTTTGTGGTTGACCTCGCAAGAAAGTGCGTGGAGGGATTACAGATGAACTGGGTGAAGTACTTAGTCAACCAGCTAGAAGTCGATTTCTGCGAAGCTCAGGATCAGGGCTACGAGTTCCACTTTAGTTGGCTGCTGATCATCATCGTGTTTACAACTTGTGAGATGTCAGAAGGTGAGACCTTCCCAGACATTGAGCTGTTCAAACCACTTGTTGAGAAGTTCACCACGCTCTAGTACTTGAGCGACATGGGAAAACAATGGCATTCAAATGCGTTATTCCATACCTACTACCTGCAGCTGAAAAGAGCTATCGAATCCTTCCCCTAGATGATGCCAAACACTCTGGACAAGTTCAGAACCCTTATGAAGTTTTGCGCAGATAGGCATTTCATATATATCATCGTGCGCACAGATGAGAATAAATAAGAGCTTCAGTCATACTATAAACTCTCTGAGGAGGAACTAGAAGAAATCACTAAGGAATGGCCCGCAAAGTTCCTTATACCAGTCGCTAAGGTAGAATTGTCTGACCCAAATCTCATTGGAAGCCCGGTAGTTACCCGTGAGGAGTATAACGCACCCAACAGTAGTGGAAGGAAGAAGAACGAAGATGTACAGGAACTGAGCAGTGCCTCAGAAGAGACTGCCTCAGATTCACCTAGTGGAGGAGGAGGTGACGAGGTGGACAAAGAGGAGAAAGAAGAAAAAGCAGGGGAATAAGATAAGCAGGAGCAAGGCAAAGTAACCCCGCCACGGAACCCCCTTGATGACGTAGATCCATCGAAGAAAAGGAAGGTTTCCCCTACAAAACCTACATCGTGGAAGAAATCCAAAGAAATCAAGTCGAAGCTTCAGACTGTACTCATGATCAATGACTTCAATTTCATCATCGCAGCTGTATCAGATGCTTCGCAGGACATTTTGCAGAACAAGGAAGCCAAGCAAGAAACCTTGTATGAAAAAATCGTGAGAGAGCTGAGAGGGGTACAATAGGCCCTTCACTCCAGCCGCACAATATCCACTGTGCCCCTGCCATCAGAAGAACTAGAGTTGGGAGATGAGCCTGCCTAACTCCACAGACTAGCTGATGCAACCGAAGCCCGCCTTCGTCGAGTGCAAGAAGAGAAAGATCAAGCTATATTGGCCTTGAAGCAAGCACACGAATAAATGGTAGAACAACGTCGAGTTGCACAAAAGGAGAAATAGGACATTCAAGACAAGTTTTAAGAAGAGAGGGCGCAAGCCAAGAAAGAAAAAGAACAATTTCTCACAGAATAACTGGGAGTCAAAGAAGCAGTCAACATAGCACTTCGCTCTGTGACAAGCTTAGAGATAAAGGCAGAAGACCAAGTGGAGCATCAATTAGCACAAATCATAGAATCTATCCAACAACTACAACAAAGAATAACAAACTTAGAGCTCCGAACAGTGCCCAACACTCCGCCGGATGTATGAGATCAAAGAGAAGCAACTTCTCGAAGCCCAGTTGAAAGAATCAAGGCCCTCACCATGGAATGTAAACAACTAAGTGATTGCAGTGCCAAGACTTATGAGCGACTCATTGAGGATTTTGAATTAAGGGCATTGGAGTCACAACTCCAGGAGGCAAAGAAGCAAGCATAAATAGTACAGGCACAATTGAAGTCCCTATCAGCCGTTGAGAGGATGAAGCGATCTCGAGAACAACACAATGCCCAACAATAGGTCCACACCATTTAGAGCAGAGTAATGGAAGTGAATCATAGACTCCAACCAATTCAGGAAGAGGCTTGCCAACTATTCGCAGATATTGAAGGCCGAGGAATAGAACTAGAGAAAGTCGTCACTACAACTAAACAACACTTAGAGGGACCTGTCAACGAAGCAGTAATTCAAGAGTTTTCTGAATAGGAGGTCGTGGCACAACAATAGGTCGAAGTAGCTCGAGCCAAGCTCGATGCTTTTGAAGCATAACTACCTAGACCAGAGAGACTCGAGAAGAGTCACAGGTGATTTTTGGGGGCTTGTTGGCCCTTGACCAAGTTTTGAGGATCCTTGGTTAGGTTTGACCTACTTTTGGGACTTCGATAGGCTGTCGAAGGTGGAGCGCAAGTCGAAGAAAAGATCATAGGATCTTGGCCCATTTTTAGGGCCTTTTTGGTTTTGGGATTATGTAACGGGTATGGGGATGTCAGTCCATGGGTTTACTCATGTTTATGCCTCTTTTGTAATGTATAAATATAAATCTAGGCGATGTAAGTAAGGGTGTGTATGTATGCTAAGTGCAAAAGCACAAGTGTGTATGTATGCTAAGTGCAAAGGCACAAGTGTGTGATACCAAGTTCTAAGTGCAACGGATAGTGTACATGCTTTGTGCATGCTGTGTGAGACTTGCAAGGCTAAGTGCAAGTGATTGTAAGAGATTGAGTAGAAGCTTTGAGTTGTAACCTAGCTTTGGGAAGGAGGATCTGGTGAGGTGCACGCAGATATCTTGTCCTATGTGGAGTAGGATCTTGTGGCTCTATGCATGTAGCTGATTGACTGAAGATAATAAAAGAGAAGAATATTTGGTGGGCGTAGCCCCAGGCTGGGGGTGAACCACGTATATCCTGTGTTGCTATGATTTGTGCGATGCATTGATGTGTTTATGTGTTTACTTTCTTAAGTGCTTTGATATATATGAATGATAGATAGATCTGTTAATTATTTATGCTTAATAATATGGATGGATGCTAGATCTAACCTATGTGAATGTGCTTAGTGCTTGAATAAGCTAGATTTGGGTGAAAACTACGGTTCTCTGTAATTAGATTTTTATCTGCGAAGTAGATACTGGTTAAATACTGATGAATTGTAACTGCTAAGTTCTTTGTTAAGGTGTTGTAATCACAGATCAGTGTCCCAGATAAGGTTGCATACATCCGAGTCCTGCAACCACCCCTTCCTCTACCTCGGGTGAGACTTCATCTGCTTCGCAGGTGTTGCCGAAAGGGCCTATATTTAGGGTTTTGTTGGTGCACTGTTGTAGCGTTGAACCCTAGGTCTTCCCCTGTGCCAAAAATAAGCATACAAGACATTAGGAGGTGGCCAATTGAAAGGAAATCATGCCAATTGTGTGAGAGATAGAGGTGTGGCCAAATGAATGTAGAACATGCCAAGAGAGAGAGGCCAATTGAGTGGAAATTAGGCCATAGGAGGTGTGGTCATTTTGTGAGGAATTAGGCTAGAGAGGGAAGAAGACCTATTGGATGAGATCTAGGTCTGAGAAGGCATTGAAGCCTCATGTAAATTCATGTACAGTAATTGTGCATTCTAATTAATACAAGAAAGAGAAACAATCTTTTTTGAGTGTTGTCTAAAGGTCTCTATCCATCTGTGTGGTGAATCTCTGTCGCAAGAATGTTAGGTCTCTGTGGATTTAGACAGTCTCTATAGATCTATATACTTGTGAAATTGTAGATCTTAGGGTTTTGAATGTAGGTCTGAAGGTGAAAGAATCTTAGGGAAAGGAATCTCTGAAGGATACCTTTTATAAAATCATCGATCATTGTAAGGATCAATGATTCTATTGTGATTACATGTGTGCAAACATAGATCAAATTTTTCCATCTCATGGATGAGAGTTACCCGAGTCATTAGATCATTCTGTGAACAAATGATAGGCATTGTATCAAGCCAACATAACAGAAATGGTTAGAACCATAAGATATCGTAAGGACACATTATGACTGTTGGATCACGAAAGTAGAGGCAAAGGGAGTATTGGTTCCTTTGATAACTTAAGGGTAAAGTTAGATCATTGGATCACAAATTAGATCAAGGGAGGACTGTCAGATTCCACCACAAAGAAAAATGGAGTAAATTAGGCCATTGGTTCAATTCTATATTAAGTCTCATCCATTGATCTGGATTGGGAAGAATTGCAGTTGTGAGGATCGTGGAGTCCATGAATATCCAACCATCCAGTGAGACAACAGATCTACGATGAAGGTTCATAGCACAAAGTGAAGTTGTGAGAATTTTAAAATTTTGGGTGCAACACGCTTTTGATCTTGATCGTTTGTCTATTTGTTGACGTGTCAAAATCAAGTTTGTGCACACTATGGATTTTTTTTAACACTCTATCAACTTGAAGCTGCGTGAGCCATCCATCAAATTAAGTGACTAAGTCATATATGTTGGATCATCACTTTAGTAGATGATCATATAAACCTTCAATTAGGAGGAAATCTACGGTTTAGAATGAAATGCACTTGGAAGGGATAAGCTCCTGGATCCAACTCTTGGTTTCTTGAAGGTTTAGATAAGATCTTGAGCACTTAACTCTGTTATAAGTTTAAGAGGTCCTTGGACACCCCTTTGAGGACCTCTTAAAACTTATAACAAATAAAAATATAAATTATGCTATGAAGGAGGATGAGATATTACCATCTCATAAATATAGTCTAGTTGAATAATATACACAACTTGCAATTCAAATGGTTGGAAAGGTAGTCATTGATAGGAGTTTGATAAGATGTTCAGATAAACACAAGAGGGAGACAATTACAGAAGAGGTTATGAAGGGCTTGATGCTACATTGGAGTAGAACAAAATGATGCTGGAAGAATCAACAAAGGCTTCAGAGTCTCATGGTTCCAGGACTGATCATTGGTGTATGTTTGTAGGTTTTTGCAGGAAGATAAGGCAACCAAATACAAGATTCTGTCATAAGAAAAGAAGAGGCAATTTTTATCATGAGGATGATCAATACCTAAGTCAATTTTTGATAAGTGATACATAAATGAGAGGATTTGTTTTTGTAGAATAACAAAACTTTGACATAGTGCTCACTGATTTTGACGAAGAATTGAAGATGCTTAAAGACTGGTTGATCAATCCAAGGATTGATAAGGAAGAATACAAAGGAGTTGCAAACACAACTCAAGTTGATCTTGAAGATAAAATGAATGTGCCAATTAGCTATGGCATGAATAAAGAAGAAGAGGTGCAAAAAACAATGGATAGCAACAACGACAATAAAGTTCAAAACAAGGGGATGTGCCAGCCAAAGGACAAGTTGGACATTGAGGTAGAGTTAATGAGGATGTTGATGGTGAAGGTGTATCAGATAAGACATGCAGGGGAAAGGAAAATCTACATCAGCAAATAAAGCGAACAATTGCAGATAGCAAGGCATCATGACAACAAGGCAAGCAAGTTGCAGTGTAAAGTTTGGGACCCTAGAGGATTTTAGTAGAAGGAACTCATGATCAAAAGATCATGGACAATTTTGTTCCTTGGGAGTCTGATGTAGGAGCATCCTACCTCCAAAATCAAGATCATTTGATGAATAACTAGGGGGTCTTTCATTTACTGGGGATTAGGTTCCAAAGGTGTGATTTATTGTATTTTTCCTATGTTTTAATGAATTCTAGAAGAGAGACATAGAATAGAGTTTGGGAATGAGGATTGAAATTGTAAATGTTCTTGAATGTATGAGAACATGAGAGGGATTGAGAAATGAGATAGATATTAGGAGGATGAGAGAAATCCTAAGATTTGGTTTGTTGAGAGTTAGATCCTCTACTTTGAATGCAAATGGCTTAAGTGAGGCTAAATGTAATTAGATCTGCTTCTTAGAAGGACATATCTCAAGAGGATTAGAGGATATTGTGGGTTATTTTGAGTGATTGTAGGATCCAATAGGATATTGTGTATCTAAAGGTAATTTAGGAATCTGTGTGAGTGATTTTAGGATATAAAACTATTCAGTTCAGAATCCTTTTAGGTTAATGTTGTAAGCCTATAAGGCATTAGGAGGTGGCCAATTGAAAGGAAATCAGGCCAATTGTGTCAGAGATAGAGGTGTGGCCAAATGAATGTAGAACAAGCCAAGAGAGAGAGGCCAATTGAGTGAAAATTAGGCCAGAAGAGGTGTGGTAATTTTGTGAGGAATTAGGCCAGAGAGGGAAGAAGACCTATTGGATGAGATCTAGGTCTGAAAAGTCATTGAAGCCTCATGTAAATTCATGGAAAATAAGTGTGCATTCTGATTAATACATGAAAGAGAAATACTGTGTTTTAAGTGTTGTCTAAAGGTCTATGTCCATTTGTGTGGTGAATCTATGTCACAAGAATATCAGGTCTCTGTGAATTTAGAAAGTCTCTGTAGATCTATATAATTGTGAAATTGCAGATCTTAGGGTTTTGACTGTAAGTCTGAAGGAGAAATAATATCAGGGAAAGAAATGTCTCAAGGATACCTTGTATACAGTCATCTATCAATGTAAGGATTGATTATCCTATTGTGATTGCAAGTGTGCCATAGATCAAATTTTCCATCTCATGGAGGAGAGTTACCAAGTCGTTAAATCATTATGTGAATGAATGATATGTGTTGTATCAATCTAGTATAATAGAAATGGTTAGAACCATCAGATCTCGTAAGGAAACATTGTGACCATTAGATCACGAAAGAAAAGGAAAAGGGAGTATTGGTTCCTTTTATAACTTAAGGGGAAAGTTATGTCATTGGATCATGAATTAGATCAAGGGAAAACCATCGGATTCCACCACAAAAAAAAATGGAGTAAATCAGATCATTGGTTCAATTCCAGATTAAGTCTCATCCGTTAATGTGGATCGAGAAGAATTGCAGTTGTGAGGATCGTGGAGTCCGTGAAGATCCAACCGTCCAGTGACACGACAGATCTACGATGTATGTTTAAAGCGCAAAGTGAAGTTACGAGAACTTTAAAATTTTGGGTGCAACGCGCTTTTGATCTTGATCGTCCGTCTATTTGTTGATGTTTCAACATCAGGTTCACACGCACTATGGAATTTTGTTAACACACTATCAAATTTAAGTTGCACGAGCCGTCCATCACATTGAGTGACTAAGTCGCAACCGTTGGATCATCACTTTAGCAGATGATCATATAAACCGTCGCTCGGGAGGAAATCTACGGTTCAGAACGAAATGCACTCGGAAGGGATAAGCGCCTGGATCCAACTCTTGGTTTCTTGAAGGATTAGATAAGAGCCTAAACGCTTAACTCTGTTATAAGTTTTAGGAGGACCTTGGACACCCCTTTGAGGGTTTATGAAAGTAGCAATTCATCTTAAAGCTGCAAACTGTGGGTTATGCCCTGGTGGGGATATCACTTAACTTTTCCATACACAAAAGCTATGTAGAGGAGCACTTTGAAAACCAAAGGCACTTACTTTTTGAAAACCAAAAAGTTGATATCTTATTAGAATATTTAAGCAATGATTTAAAAATCATATCATATCACAACAATATTGAAGCTGACTATCAAAATTTTACATCAACCCTCTCTACTTCAATTAACAATTTCTCTATTGAGGTGCTACATGAAAATAAAAATAGTATAACTAACCCTTGGTACGATAATGAATGTAAAATTTCTAGAAAATCCATTTGGGATGCTTCCAATGCATCTTTAAAATCTGATGAGATAAATAGATATAAAACCTTAATAAAACTAAAAAAAAGACTATATAAATAGAAAGCAGGAGAATCTTTTGCACTTATTTAAGATAGATCCTAAGAAATTCTGGAGGCAAATTTTAACTCATAAAACTAAAGAAAATAATAATGTTCCCTTGAAGGACTGAAATTTCTACCTTAAAAATATGTATGAATCCCCTAATGTCATGAACAACATGCCAAAAAACTCTAGAAAAGATGAAGTGTTTTCTATAGAAGACATTAAGTTTTGGGTTAAGTGACTCTCAAAAGGAAAAGCTAAGGACATCAGAGGTTACCAAGATGAAATATTAAAAATTAGAGGACCTATCCTCATTCCTCACATACATAATCTCTTCAATTTAGCTATCCAGCAAGGCTTCCCAAAACCTTAGAATCAAAGCCTCATTGTCCCTATTTTTAAAAGTGGGGATAAAAGAAATCCCTCTAATAATAGGACCATTATGATTATCCCCATAATGACTTTAAGCTATATGTAAGTATTTTGGAAAAGAAGATCAACACATGGTTATAAATCCATGAAAAAAGAGCTAGAGGCCAGGCTGGGTTTAAAGGATACCATTCCATTATGGAACACCTTATTACATTTAGGATCATTGCAGGGGAGTGTTGTATTGATAAAACCGATCTCCTTTGTTGTTTTGTTGATTTTAGAAAATATTTTGACACTATGCCCAGGACTAACCTCTAGAATAGGTTAGAATAACTTAAAGTCCCTTTCGAGTTAAGAGATGTTGCAATAAGGTTATATAAGAAGGTTATTTCCAATTTTAGGAACACTAAGGGTTGGTCGAAAGAAATTAACTATAATATAGTAGTCAAGCATGGTTGTCCCCTATCGCCTACCCTTTTCAACATCTATACTAATAAGTTAGAAGATTGTTTGGAGGACGTAGGCTGTGTTGGCTTGAATCTCGCTAGTATAGTAATCATCCTCCTTTATGTTGATGCTATTGTTCTTATGGCAAAGAGTCCCTATGACTTAGGTAAGAAACTAATAACCCTCAAGGACTTCTTCTCTAGCATGGGCATGACTGTGAACACTGAAAAAACAAAGGTTATAATAATTAAATCCAAAATAATCATTTACAATACGTTTGTTTATGACAACAACAACTTGGAGGAAGTGCCTTCATACAAGTATCTTGTAATTGATTTTCACGACAAGCTCAATTAGAACTATAATATTGAAAAAGGGATAAATGGAGGGTGGAAAGCTTATTATGGGCTCAAAAACAATTGTAAATTAGCAAACATTTAGCTTTGAGATTAAAAAACTCCTCTTTCACACTCTTGTCACTCCAATTATCTTATATGGATGTGAAGTTTGGCGTTGCAGTATATCTAGAGAATCCTGGAGAAAGATAGAACAGATCCAAATTATTTTTATAACTTATAATATAAAAATTAAGGAAAATACAACCTATCCTATCCTTCTCATAGAAGCAAGCCTCCCCCCCATTGAGAGCATTGTTATGATTAGATACCTAACAATATAAAAATTAAGGAAAATACAACCTATCCTATCCTCCTCATAGAAGCAAGCCTCCCCCCATTGAGAGCATTGCTATGATTAGATACCTAATGTACAAGAACAAGATAAACAACATGGATGATAATAGGCTCCCCAAAATTTCTTCAAACTCTAGCCAAAACCACCATCAAGGGGATGGCATAAATCACTGGGGATAGCTAAATCATTGAGGAAAACAAGAAGAAGCTATCATGAAAAATATGGATAATATTAATTTATTTTATAATAAACAAATCAAATTTAATGAATTAACTTTTTTAATTTTTTTTAATAAATTAGTATATTAATATTAATATTTTCCATTTTTATTTTCAAATAAATAAATAAAATAATTTTAAATTGATTTCCAAACAAACACATTTAGATATTTCTTTTAAAAAACACAATCTCAATACTCATACTTTTTTATATTATATATTAACAACTACTAAAATTAAAAAAATTATTTCAATTTAAAATTTATCTAAATAACTAGTAAATATTAAATATTAAAAAAAATGATTCGTTCTTATTTTATAATTAATATTTTAACATTCAAATTTTTGAGAAGATTCTATTCAAAAATTTTCAGTAGTATTTTTTCCATTTATGATGATGATGATTAACGCCTACTAAGATAGAATTGGTTTATTAAACCTTAAGAGGGTAAGTGATTACTTCTGATTCTTTAGAATTTTGTTTATGTGCTCGAAAATAATTAAGAGAATCTTTCCAATATCACCATACTTTTGTTGAGTTAAGAAGTTAGGAATATTTTGAAAATGAAATCTAATATGGGTATAGGTTTGACAATCTAAGAGAAAGTGCTTTTCATCTTCAACCATATTAAAGTGTGTCATAAAGGTGACACACACTTTCATCCCATGAAGTTTGAAGAATACACCTTAACATCAATTGTTTGAGAATAAAATTTCTCTATTAAAAATATTAAAAATTCTATTCAATAATTTCTAATAATATTTTTTGAATGCAAAAATCTTCAATAATATTGTTTGTTAATGTAAAAATCAATTCTATTCAATAATTTCTAATAATATATTTTCCATTACAAAATCTCTAATGATATGATTTCTTTTTGTAAAAGTCAATTAATTTATTATTAGTTGTAAAAATCAATTAACTTGTCATTAGTTTAATGTTTTTAAATTATTATAAAAATATAAATAATTTTTTTTTTTTTTTTAAATTTTTTTTATGTAGTCTTTATTTTTATAGCAAACTTTTTAAAGAGAAAAAATTGATATTTTTTAATTAAAAATTAATATTTGAATATCAAACTGATTTTTATTTAAAAATTGATATTTTTTTTTAAGTAAAAAAGAGTTGGAGCCTATTATATTATCATTGGCAAAATACAGAGCTAATGGTGATGCCAACTGTCCCGCTTGAGCAGGAAACCAGGACAGCTGGGCATCCATGTCCAGGTGTCACCACAGTTGCAGAGTAAGCATAATTTAACAAAATTCGCGCTGCTACTTCCCGCCCGTAGGAAACCGGGATTAGCAGGTGTTAGCAGGAGACTGGTTTTTTCATCTAAAACTAAGAAATATAAAAAACTATCTGTCCTAAGGCATAGAATTTTAGAACAAAACCACAAGTAGAGTCTGGGTCTGAACATCAAAGAACCTCGGAGCCAGGGTGAGTGTCGTCGACCGCGGTGTGCCTCCATCATGCTGGGAATGCGTATGCTCGGGCACATGTCGGGCATTGCTTCTTTGGCATGGCT
>CBVK0100455895.1:0-12039 GCA_900067695.1 Picea abies
GGCTCCTAAAACTGTCTAATCTAAGAATTCAAAGCTACCTACTTACATTTACTATTATAAATGCCTCTTAGTCCTTCAAACGAGAGCGGGATGCTCAAGGTATGATTACAATCTACAAGTACACCCCTTTCTTAATTGTTTCATTTACATTTGACGTATCAAACTTCAAAACATTCAAACAATTTATCATGTGCCAAAATGCGTTGGCGCTTTGTTCCAAGGTCACTTTTTATTGGCGTCGCTCCTGCATCATACTCCCTCACTTGAAAATTTTCATGGGATCCTATCCATGAGCTCTCACACGGTTTGTCCATGCTTCTGGATATCGGCTTCATTCTCCCAGCTAGCATCTTCAACTAGATGTCCCTTCCATTTGACCAAGTATTCAAAATATTCCTTTCTTCTGGTCTTCTTACTAACTCTTTTGTCCAGTATGCTTTCCATCTGTGGCTTCTCTGCAATTGGCATTTGTTTAGTCCACTGAACCTCTAGTTGTTCATTACTTGTTCCTTCTTCCTTAGCTTTGTATGGGTACAAATATGAGACATTAAATATCGGAGAAATTCCTATCCCATCAGGTAATTCAATTTCATAAGCATTTGCCCCAAATTTCCTCAAGACCCTACATGGTCCGATCTTCTTCATCTTCAGTTTGTTATATGTCCCCTTTGGGAACCTTTCCTTTCTCAGATGTGCCAGAATCAAATCACCAGCCTCAAATTGAAGTTGTCTCCTGTGTTTATCTGCTTTGCGCTTATACTCTTGGATCAAGTTCTACAATCGCTCCTTCACCTGGATGTGAAGTTCCTTCATCGCTTCTGCGAAATCCTCTGCAATAGCACTCCTAGTTGCATTCTGTTTTGAATCTCTCAATTCCAAAAATCCTCTTGGCTACATCCCGTAAAAAATCTGGAATGGACTCTACCCTGTTCTTCTATTGATTGAATCATTATAAGAAAATTCCGCCTGTGGCAGAATATTGTCCCACTGACTGTGGTGTTTTGTCACCAAGCTCCTCAGCAAGTCTCCCAAACTTCTGTTCACAACTTCTGTTTGTCCATCCGTCTAAGGATGATAAGTTGAACTGAATGATAAGTTTTTTCCCATCTTTTTCCATAAGGTTCTCTAGAAATGTCCCATGAATTTGGTGTCTCTATCTGAAACTATGCTCCTTGGTAAGTCGTGAAGTCGAATGACCTCTTTGAAGAACAGATTCACAATGTGAGTTGCGTCACTGGTTTTCTGACACAGTATGAAGTGTGTCATCTTAGAAAATCTATCCACTACCACAAAGATCGAGTCAAACCCTCTTTGTGTTCTCGGCAGCCCCAATATGAAGTCCATGCTTACTGCATCCCATGGCCTCTCAGGTATGGATAACGGTTGATAAAAGCCTGCATTGTGCCTCTTCCCTTTTGAATGCTGACAAATTCTACATCTGTCCATGAATCTTTTGACATATGCTCTCATTCCTAGCTAAAAATATGACTCATTTAACTTTGAGAACGTCTTTTCATGACCGAAATGCCCGGCCAATCCTCCACTATGTTTCTCCTTTAGCAAATTCTCCCTCATGGAGCATTTTGGAATACAATGTTGATTACCCTTAAACAGTAATCCCTCTTGGATCATGTATTATGTCCATTGACTCCTGTCCCTGAGAACTGGATTCTCAGCTGCTTCATACGCCTCTTTAAAATCTAGATCATCTCTGTACATGTCCCTGAGATCATCAAAACCCAGTGTGTTGACCCTGAACTCCTACAACAACAAACATTTCCTGCTCAATGCATCAACAACTTTGTTAGCAGTTCCAGAAATATGCTTAGTTACAAAAGTAAAGTTATGCATGTATTCAACCCATTTAACATGTCTTTGATTCAACTTCTCCTGTTGAGTCACAAATTGCAAAGCATGATTGTCACTGTATAAGACAAACTCCTTAGGAATCAAATAGTGTCTCCATTTCTTCAATGCCTGAATAATAGCATATAACTCCTTGTCATACATGGAGTATTTCACTTTCGCTTCATTCATATTCTCACTAAAGTATGCTATCGGCATGTCTTCTTGGCTCAAGAATGCCCCTATTGCAAATCCACTTGCATCACATTTTACCTGAAATGTCTTTTTGAAATCCGGCAACACCAAAATTGGTTGTTCCGTGATTTTCCTCTTCAACAAATTGAAGCTTTTCTCTGCTTCTTCTGTCTAGTGAAAATACTTGTGTCTCTTCTTCACTGTGTCCATCATCGGTGCACTAATTCCACTGAAATTCCTGATGAACTTCCTGTAGAAACTAGCCAATCCATGAAAACTTCTCACCTCAAAGATATTCTTCGGTGATGGCCAATTCTTAATTACCTCCACCTTATCTGGATCCATCCTCAACTTATCTGTAGAAATAACAAAACCCAAATAAATGAGTTATGTCTTCATGAACGAGGATTTCTTCATATTTATCAGTAGCTTCTCTTGTTGTAGCCTCTTCATCACTGTAGCAAAATGTTTCAAATGCTTTGCCTCTGTTTTACTGAAAATCAGTATGTCATCAAGATACATAATGACAAATTTTCCGATGAAATCCTTCAGGACTTCATTCATCAACCTCATGAAAGTACTTGGCGTGTTCGTTAAGCCAAATGACATAACAAGCCATTCATACAACCCTTTGTTATTCTTGAAGGCTGTCTTCCAATCATCACCTTCTCTCATACAAATCTGGTGATATCCACTTTTCAAATCAATCTTTGAAAAAAATTTGGCTCCACTCAAGCAATCCATCAAATCATCCATCCTTGGCAATGGAAATCTATACCTGATGGTTATCTTGTTAATTTCCCTTGAGTCAGTACACATCCTCCAGCCTCCGTCTTTCTTCGGACTGAGCACTGTTGGAACAACACATGGACTCAAGCTTTCTCTAATCAACCCTTTGTCCATTAAATTCTGGACCTGTCTTTTGACCTCTTCATTCTCCTACGGCATCAATCTGTACGCTGCTTTGTTTGGTAAACTAGCTCTAGGTATGAGATCAATATGACGACTCACACTTCTCATCGGTGGCAACGAACGAGGTAGTTCGTCCACTACTATGTCAACAAACTCTTCCAACAGTTTCTAAACCTCTTCCGGTAAATCATATACCCTTGTACTGGTTAAAACAATTTTAGGCTTCCTGACCACAATGAATTGTGGTTCCTCCTTCCTCTTAACCTCTGTAAGAAGTTCCTTCCCACTCATGAGAAGTACAGTGTTGCTTACTTCAGGTTTTACTTCCTTGTCCTTAATCGGCAACAACATGTGAGTTCTCCCATTCTTCTCTAAGGTGTATGTGTTCTTCCTCCCATCATGAATCACATTCCTATCATATTACGACGGTCTACCCAATAATAGATGACAAACATCCATGGGAATAACATCACAAAGTATTTCATCTCTATATCCTCCTATTTTAAACTCAACTAAACATTGTTTAGTGACATTTACCTGATGTTCTTTTTGTAGACATGAAACTCTGTATGGACTTGGATGTTCAATCATCTCCAGCTCCAGCTTTTCTACCATCTCTGTAGAAACAAGACTATCTGTGCTACCACTATCCACAATGAACTTGCATACCTTGTCTTTGGTCTTGCAAGTAGTCTGAAAAAGTCTATTCCTTTGCACCGAACTCTCCACCTCATTTTCTGGCATTAAGAGAACTTTTCACATCATCAGCAATCTTCTGCCTTCAACATCTTCTACCTCAACATTCCACCTCTGTGCTTCAGCAATGTGAGTTTCACCACCTTCTTTCTTTTTTTCTGGACACTCATAAGACTTGTGTCCATTCTTTCCACATGTGAAGCATTTCACTACTCCACCTCTTCCTCTTCCTCTACCTCTAGTATGAGGAAAAATGTTTCCATCATCATACTGACCTTTCTGTTCGGTATGCTTCCCTCTCTGTGAACTTCCACCTCTCTCAGTTTGAGTCTGAGGTTTCTTCCAGTCTTCCTTGGGTTTCTGATTTCTATCCTGGGCAACTGATTTGCCTCTGTGCTGACTTTTGCCTCAGCCTCTTTGACCTTGTTTTCGGCTCAGCTTCTCTTCAGCTTTTGGAGCCATCTGATAAGCATCTTCCATCGTTCAGATGGTCATCATTCTCATCTCATCTTGAATGTCATATATCAGACCATTCATGTACCTAGCAACTTTTTCATCATCACTTTCGTAATGACCTGCCCTGATGTTCAGCCTGTAGAATTATTCAGTATATTCTTTCACTGTCATCAACTTCTATCTCAAATTCTACATTCTTCGAAATAGAGTAATTTGGTAATCCCTAGGAATGAATTTCGCTTTCATCTTCGTGATCATCCTATCCCAACTCTTGATATTCTACTTGCCTTTGCAGCATCTGTCAGCTTGTAGCTCATCCCACCACAATGTTGCATGTCCTTAAAGTCTTGTGACAGCATGTTTGACCTTCTTGTCTTCCTCGACATCTTCATAGTCAAAATATGTGTCCAGAGCTCTAATCCAGTCTAGAAGTTCTTCAGCATCTAGGTTTCCTTCATATACTGGAATATCCATTTTTTCCTTAGCACCCATTCTTGCAACAGCCCTAATCAGGCATTCATTTGCTGCATCTTCTGCTGTGACCTCTTCTCTTTCATGTCCAACTTCATCTTCACTTTCAAAATCACTGACATCTCCAACACCAGATGTGTGCCTCTGTGTTGTCTCCATGTCTACGAGTCTGGCGCGTATGTCACACATCTCTCTCTCCATGGCTAGATTTGGCACTTGCCTACCCCTTCATCTTGGCATCTCCCTTTCCTTTGGTGGATCGGGTGTTTGCCTGTCTCTTCTTCTCGATGGCATGGCTGAGATTTTCTTTCTCGCTTTCCCTATATGAAATATACAAATAGAGTCAAGATATGATACCAAAATTGTTGCAGATCTATCGGTCCTCGGGCCAAGATCCACTCACAGGATCGTTCTTTAACCCCTTTGAGCCAAATCGGCTCTTTCAAACTCCCTACTGGAATCTCCTTTCAAATTGATCCACAGGTCCTTTTCTCGGCTCCCAATCTCATGACTGCCGACTCTTCCCTCTCAAATCCCTGATACCTGAGATCGCGAAATGATTATGGCTCCTTCTCTGTCAGTACCCTCTGTATGTGACCACTAGCTAGGCTTAAATGCCAACGCCTCTCGCAACTCACCACTTCGTGAGTTTCACTGTCGAGCCTTCATGCCCTTACCTTACGAATTCCCGATATGCGAGAGTCAACGGAGTGTTGACCCCTTCCACTAGGTGATGTGTGTCTGTCGGTCTACTTTCCAGGCCCACTTCGTGATTCTACCACGTTTCTCTCGTGCCTAGCTTCTGCACTTCACGACTTTAGCTTTCGCGACTTCAAGACTTGGAGCACCCAACTCTTGGGCTCTCACCCTGCGAACCTCCGAGTTCGCGAGATCATTTAGATATCTGCCACCTATCCTCCTTCGATGGATGGCTTAGATTCTTTCGCGACTTCGCTACTCGTCGCTTTGGGACTTTCGGGATGAAAGTCTCGACCTCTTACCCTTCGATATGCCGAAATGGTGAATTTTCGACATGTCATCTATGCGGGTCCCACGATGGAACTTCTCACCTTTTCGGAGTTCTCGGACTTCACGACTTAGAGAATCCGAATGCTAAGCCTTCAGCTCTTCAACCCACGAAACCCCAAAATGGTCAATGAAGGTCTAACCTCTGTGTTGATGAGTATGCCACCTATCCACTCTCGAATGGATGGTTCTGATCCTCTTCGTGACTTTGCCACTCGTGAAGTCGAAGGACTTCCTCTTCTAAACCTTGATATCTGAATCCTCGATACGGGTGATCTCACGACACGTGTCCTTCAAATCAGATGGCTCAGAATCTTTCGCTATTTCACGACTTCACCTTTCATGACTTCGCGAATATTGATGCAAGGCTTTTAGTCCTCCAACTCACGAAACCCCAAAATGTGATTTCGTGAGCGATCCAATGGTCCCTGTTGGTTCAATCCTATGGTCTGATTCTCCTGAGATTGCACTTCGAAGAATGCCCACCGTAACTTTCATGCTCCTCTGCAAGATCTGACAGCTTCCGAGACTTCGCGAATCCTCCACAGAGGGTTCCAACTGTCAAATTCCTCCTTGATGATTTCTGTGAAATGAAAATGGTGTTCTTCCATGAAATTTCTCCTTCCTGCAACAACGTTGCTGTGCTTTCTTACAACTCTTCAAGGAACTAAAACTTCTGAGATTTTCTTTGACAGCTTCAAAGATCTTATTCCTCCTGAGCTTGATCGAAAAATCCTCAAGTTCCTTGGGGAAGTTTCCTGCGTGCACTCCTTGCGGCACTTCTTCAAATACACTCCAAGTATTTGAAATTCTTAGACTCTGTTCACTCCCTGCAACAACAGTCTTTTAACAATTTCTCTCAAGTTGTAAACTCTGAGACTTCAGTCGGCCTGCGCACTCCTTACACAACTCCTGTGCTTAACTTGAACTTCTACGAGAATGAGAACAGTGTTATCTCTCCTGAGCTTGTAGAGAGGAACTCTAACTTCTGTAAACGCACACCTTGCGGACAATTTCATTGTACTCCTTGCAGGAAACTCTTTCTCAGACAGAGAAACAATTGAAACTCATTCCTTACTCTCCCTGTCTTCAGATTTCAGTCATTAAATATGAAATCATAAATTCACACATCAAAGAAATTGTATAACAGAAAGAGTAAAACAATCATGAGCATAACATTCAATCATGCATACAAAGAAAGTATTTGAACACCATGAATCTGAATCAATCTTCATATATTAATCTCAGAACTTTTGTACTTGGGTTCTTCTACACAGCTGTCTACTCCTTCTTCTCTATGCTCTCTTGATTATGCTGCTAATAATAATGATACAATGATACAAGTGAGGGTGTCTATATCCATTTTCCCTCTGGCTCCTAAAACTGTCTAATCTAAGAATTCAAAGCTACCTACTTACATTTACTATTATAAATGCCTCTTAGTCCTTCATACAAGAGCAGGACGCTCAAGGTTTGATTACAATCTACAAGTACGCCCCTTTCTTAATTGTTTCATTTACATTTGACATATCAAACTTCAAAACATTCAAACAATTTATCATGTGCCAAAATGCGTTGGTGCTTTGTTCCACGCTCGCTTGTTGTTGGCAATGCTCCTGCATCACATGACCTCATACAATTAATATATCGAACACTCATAGATGAAAATGAAATGTAACAAATCATACACACACAAAATAATGTTCATTCAATCTCACAAGAAATGAACACAATCCATAGATTTGGGACAATTTTATTTTTGTTCTATTCATTCATGAAAACAAAAATACAAAGTGTTTATGCTATCCTACTCTGTCTCTCAGATCTCTCTATTCTCTCCCATACATTATGTTCTTCTTGTTTTAATACAATAATGAGAATTTTCTATCTAAGGATTGCTCCACGAGCTCTCTCGTCATGTTCTGAAGTCTATCCTATCAATTCAAAGATTCTACCTACTTTGTCCTACCATAATAACTATTAGTTACTGTGATATAGAGTTGACACTCCAAATTTGCAGTTCTTACAGTCCTTTAGACTTTACAAACAAGTTACATTATAAAAATGCTATTACAAAATATCTCAACAACCAATTAAATTTTGAGTTAAATGCTCGATTTGAAAATCTGTCATTGCTAAGATGTCCTCTATTTGCCTCCACGTGTGCACTGTCATCTTTGAAGGAAATTCTCCTACATCACAAGACCTTATGCTTTTGTCTAGCCACAAGAGAAAAACCCACTAGTAAGTACAAATCAATATGAATCTATACATAATTTGGATGATGAATATGAACAACATGTGGATCCCAAGTCATGCAAGTCTGATGGGTTGTATCCCCATCCTAAGGAGGGAGATATTTTGGAGGTCCCTTCTCATCGCCCCCCAAAATCTGGTCTGAAAAGATCATTTTCTTCAAAGAGTGGGGACCTTTCTTCCAATGCAGAGGAGGAACAAATACCTCGATTTCATTGTTGCGGGAGAATTCAACACAAATCGTAATGTAAATGAAGAGAAAGGGGGGAAATTTGGTCTGAGATCCCTTCCAAGAGCACATGGTAAAATTTATGTCCAATTTTTATCTCATTGACATCAAGTTGTGCAAGGGAATATTCACTTTGTATAAAAAAAGGTTGGGACCAGGGCACATTGCAGCATGGTCGGATCACTTTTTACTCAATGGATCCCTCCTGGAAGATTACTTCTCCCCTTCCTCCCATATCCTTCCTTGGTCTGGTTTGAACCACCATCCCATCTCTCTGATTTTTTTTGTTCGGTTGACCTAAGTCCTATCCCATTTAGATTCAACCCACTTTGGCTCTTTCTTTTTCTTGTCTCTTCCTCCTCGAATAATTGGATCCTTGGTTCTCTTGTCAAAATATGGGAACAAAATATTAATATTTTCAAATATACCCTTAAGAATTGGGCTAAATCTAAGACCAAGCAAACCAATCTGGAAGTTAAAGAACTATCAACAAAAATGTAAGAGATCAGGGACAAGTTATAAAAAACCAGGTCACCCAAGAGATGTTGGCCAAAGAACAAAAGACTTTTCAAAAATTTCATAAATCTCTTAAGTCTAAAGAATAGCTTTGGTTCCTCGAATCTCACAACCTTTGGTTGCAGACGGGAGACATAAACAATAAATTCTTCCACCATCAAGCAAAAACTAGACTATGGAGGAATAAATTCAAAGAAATAACTAATGAGGAAGGGGAAATTGTTACAGATTTTGAGCAGATTAAAGAACTGAATTTTAGACAATTTTAGCAGTTGTATAAAGAGGATAAATAAAAATTTAGAATTAGTTGAAAATATGTTGGCCAACATCCCCACTATAATGAATGCAAATGATAATGAAAATTTGACCAATTTGGTCATGGATGAATAATTTTGGGGGGTGTTACACGACAAAATTACTCACTTCGACAATGTTTCATTATCATTGTAGCAAGTGTTGCAAGTTTCGTAAAAGTTATATGTTCGCCCCACATGTGTCGCACCATGAATGACATCATAAGAACACTTGGGACATCCTCTTATACTTGTTAGAAGATGAAAATATATCATTTGGAGAAGTTTAAAAGATTTTACCTTGAGGAATTACTATGCTAAAAGTATTTTTGGATATCAGCGCTCCCCTGCCCACTTGCAAGGAGTGCTAGCGCTCCTTTCCCTCTTAGTAGGGAGCGTTAGCACTCCTTTCCCTCTTAGCAGGGAGCGCTGCAACACTCTGTGCCCCACTTTGAGGGAGCGTCGATCTATTGAGCAAATCTTGGGGACAAATCTCCCTTATCTCTAAGGACAACTGAGAAATATCTTAGTCAGTTTCACTCCAATCCAAGTCCAAGGATGGATTTAAGGGGAGTTCCAAAACTAATGGATCCATATCCTCAACTTATCCCAAGAATATCTAAGGTGGTTAAGCCTCCCAAATCCTATATAAGGATGCATTCTCATGGTGAAAAGGGGGAATAATAAGTGAAAAGCATTGTCATTTTGATCATGGATCGTTCGAGCAACGGGCTGGACAAGGAGGTCTTAGTGAGGCTACTACATATGCATCTACATTTTGTAAGCACCTTGTTTTGTTCTCATTAATACATGTGCTTGGCTCGTTTCCTTCAAGTTGGTGTACATTTGCATGGACTTGTCTCTTTGGATAAATCTAGATTTAAACTAATCATGGTATAATAGGAAGTATGCTTTCTTTTCGTTGTTTATTGGATTGTAGGACTCGTTGAAAGACTTGGAGATCAACCTCAACTTGGACTGAGCAAAGACAAACTTCATAAAAAGGTACTCATACTTTCTTCCTCTTCTCTATTTACTAGTTTAGCTATGTTTAAAGGAAAGTTAGTGTTCAAAGTTAGCACTTTTTAGTCTTGGTCATAGGGGTCTAAGGTCCAAGAGGACATTCACCTGTCAGTAGGGGAACAACAAGGGGTGGTTCGTCAAATGAATATAGATAAGGCCCTTGGCTTGGATGTCTTCTATGCACATTTATACATTAAATTTTGGCACATAATCAAGAAGGATCTTCTCAGGATGATTCAATATGTCTACATATTTGCAAAAATTGGGGACAATACTAATTCCTCCTTTATGGCCCTGACCCCCAAAGAGGAAAACCCCTTCTCATTTTCCATATTCCAACCCATATCATTGTCATATCAAAAATGATTTCCAATCACCTAAATCCCTATCTCCCAAATCCCATTTCTTCAAACCAGGGTGGCTTTGTAGAAATAAGACAAATGGTGGACAATATCCTACTAGTCCAAGAGGCAATTCACTCAAGTCAACGCTATGGGGAGAATGAAATGGATATCAAAATTGACAAGGTCAACTCCTTCAATAGGGTCAAGAACAAATTTATCTTAGCAATATTAACCAAGTTTGGGTTTAATGAAGAGTTCATTTCTTGGTTTATGACAGGCATCCACGAACCTTGGATCACCTCTTTGTAAATCGAAGGTCTACTCATTTTTTCAAACTTTCTAGAGGCTTAAGGGAGGGATTCCCTCTCTCCCATATTCTCTACATTTTTATGGCAGAACCTATTATCATTAGACTAGATAGGGAGAGACTCCAAAAAACAATTCCTAGGATAAAAATCATCTAAGGGGCCAAAAGGATAAGCAACACACAATTTGTTGATGACACCATTTTTTTGGGTGTAGCATCAACAAATATAGCCAATAGATTCAAAAGAGTGATGGATGAATTCACAACAGGCTCTAGAGGACTCATAAATTCAGCTAAAATTCATTTATATGTCTGGAACACAAGTGGCAAATTATTGGCAGTCATAGCTAGAACCATGAAATTTTCATCGGTATATATGTGGAAGACCTTTAATACTTGGGAATCCTTATTTGTCTCAAATTTGTGTCATCCACCTCTTGTTTACATATCTTGGATAAGATTAAAGAAAAGTTTCTTCAGTGGAGATCACAATGGCTTAATTCAACTGGAAGAGTGGTCCTTATAAAATCAGTATTATCAACTCTCTTGATCTTTCAATTATTGTCTCTTCTCATGTAAACTAATGCCAAAATCTCCATTTCTCAAGGACTTAGGATATTTTATGGCAAGGAGGAAGAACGAATAGAAAAATATTTCATCTAGTTAAATGGAATGTTATCAGGGCCCCGAAAGCTAATGGTGGATTAGGAATTAAGGATTTGAATATCTCCAATTCTGCCCTTGGATCCAAACTCCTATGGAGGTTGGTCTCGGGGAAAAATGAGTGGTGGAAAAGTTTTGTTCATCTCAAATATTTTTCAAGAGATAGCCTTTGATGTTTAGACAACATCCCTCAAAACCAAAGAGGTTTTGAGATTTTTTTTTTATTGAAAGCCTCACTTCCTCTTATTCAAAGTCCCCTCACTTGGATCTTGGGGAATGGTAAATGTATCTCCTTCTAATCATATAGTATCATGGGTCTCCCTTCCCTCTAGCAATATCCTCAATTCTCTCATCTCTTCTCTTAGTTGCAGGAGCAGGGAAAGCATACTCTTTTTTATCTCTCCAAATGGAATAGGTCTTCTAGCAGTTGGTCTGGATGGGATCTTGGTGTCCTCTTGACTCATATTGAAGACTTGGATCAAGATTGTATTCTTCTCCTCTATAGTTGTGCCTCTATCTCTAGAAGTTATAAAGATTCTTAGGGATTTGGATCTCAGGAATACTTAGTCAGGAAAGGTTATGAAATTGTAGTGTCCCTTATCTACACCATGAAAAATAATCAACCCAGAGTAATAGTAATTTTTTTTATTTTATTTTAAAGTTAAGAAAATTATTTAGTCCAACCATCATCTAAGTAAGGATAAAAAACAATAACAACAAATTGCATTATTGTTTTGATACCATATGTAAACTCTTTCCAAGTAGCCTATAAAAGTAAGCCAAAAATAAAGACTAACCCATTTGACT
>CBVK0100455896.1:0-10374 GCA_900067695.1 Picea abies
ATAAAGGATACCCATCCATAAAAATATATATATGGATAAGTAGTTGACATAATTCAGTATAAATTATAAGAAAAAAAATCAATGCTAAACTTCCAGTCATAAAGTTTACATATGAAATTTTCTAATTACCATTAAATCTAAAACAAAAAAATATCATAACCCAAGTTGATTGACTCTTGAAGCAGATATTCAATCCAGAATGGTCCTCTCCTTCATTTGTCAATCCAACTTCACCGGTATCTCCTAGCCAACACTAGGGGTACTCTTCTTCCCCCTTATCCCCTGCACCGAAAATGGGCCACACACAAGAACCAGAAAAATAACATCTCCACAGCTTGCCTTTCCAGGAAGAGTTTTCACTCTTTCCACAAGCTTGGCATCCGAACTCTCACAAGTAAAACATAATCAACAAAATTTTGGCAGCATAATAGTACTGAGAAAGGAAGATCCTTTTCACCTCTCCTCCATTTCTTTTATAGAATTATTTTCAATGACACCTGTCCCCATGCAAAAATAATTCATTTTAAATAATTATATTAAATAATTATTCACCCAACACATGTGTCACACTCTCCCAAGGGTGCACATGTAATTACCCGTTTTATTTTATTTAAAAACTCATTTTCCCTCACATTCCTCAATGTCTTCATATTTTTGTTCTTAGATGTCTCTTAGTTCCCCAAATTCCCATTTAATAAGTGTCCCCTAACCATATCTTAGTTTGATTTGGTTTAGGAGTCTTCTTTTAATTAGACTTAGTGGTAGATTGACTCAAGATATCATTCTATGTCTACACCTATTCTCTAGTGTTTTAATTTATTTCTATTTTAAAAATCCATTTTATTATTTCCATGCACACATGTGCATTTTACCCAACCTTTAAATTTTTATTCCCCTTTTTCTTAGAGTTAAATTATATCTCAATTCCTTAACTTGTTTAATATTTTATTTAGTCCCTCATTTAAACTTATACTTAGAATTAGGTTTGGATTTAGGCTTAGACTCTTATTAGGCTTCTAATTTATAATTTACTGATTAATTAATATGTTGTTCTAAAAAGATCTAAATATTTCATTATATTGTCTAGGTCGTCTAGATTTTAACTGACTCACAATTTAATTTCGCGATGTGCCCTTCAAGACACACCTCCATGCTCTAAAGGTGCCACTCGCCTTTGACTGGTTTTGGAAGTTTGTCCGACCCTTAGAGTCATCACTCCATTTAGTCGACCATGTGAGAGACTAAGGGCTTCTAAGGAATAAGGATTCCACCTTATTGTGTGCCCCTTAGATTTCCTTGTGATTGACTGTCTCAGTCTACCCTCATGGCATCGTGTACCTCTAGATCTAGGTAATCATTAACCTACAATTCAGGTCACGACAGGAGTGCTAATAGGTTGTGATAGATATGTTGCCACACCTCTCCCTCAAATGTCTGGTTTATGTGTGTGACCCCTTTACTCCTTATGTGAATTGGATTAGAAAGCATTATAAAGCCTGCACCCACTAACAAAAACAGTGTCAATAATGCATATACATAAATAATAGTGTAATCAATCATATATCACATGTGCGAAAAATAAAATACTCATACAAAATGCAATCCACTCCTTGACTCAATCCAGAGTCCAAGGAATGTCATTGATGCCATCAACATCCATAACCTACCATGTGTCCTGCACACTCAGGACAACTCGCCAATAATATGTATCAATACATGTACATATGAAAGTAACATATAAGTCACAATACATTATCAGCATCATATATAAATCATAATCGAGACAAAATCATAATGTACCATAATCAAATAACGTGCACGCAAGTGTCCTCAAAGAATAAGTCAATACAAGTGTGATTAGTAGAATGAGATGTTACATAAATTCTCCACACCCAAGTTTCTCTCCCCCCTCCCTCATCCATGTGGAGAAATATCTGGGATCAGGATAGTCTACCAAAAGTAAACAACTTTAGTTGGACCTTGACGCATGGAAAATTATTAGCAAGGGAAAACTTAATTAAAAATGGACTCAAAGGTCCATTCAAGAGATTTATTTGTAACGATTCTTAAGAGACTTCACTACTTTTGTTTTTGGAATTTCCTTTTTCCTAGGTTGTGTGGTAGGTGGCACTTCAAGGATTGTATCAAAAAGCTTGATGTCCTTCTTTCATTGGAAATATATTTAGTAGGTGGAATTTCTCTTATAGTGGCCCTTTCCTAAATAAGCCTATGTTCAAAAGGTTACAGGTCACTCTTCCAAAACACATCTATTGGAAAATTTGGCTTTCTGACACCAAAGCACTATTCCTTAAAGAAAAATACCCCCCATTTGTTGTTGTAGGAAAAGATATTGGCCTCTTATCTAAGCACCTTAACTCTAAAGTAAGAAAATATTTTCCTCTACAACCCGTTGACAATAGGGAGGAGGTGTGGTTCCAAAAATTCAATATTCTTCCTCCCCTTGTTGTTCTCCACCCCCTTAGACCTTCATGACAGCTTCAACGTTCTCCTGTGGATTTCCTGCTATGAAGGGAGTCTCAAGCTAGACACATTCTTCATATTGATGGAACTTGTAGGAGAAAGTAGTGTACTCTATGATCCTAGAGGAAACTTTGAGTTATATTTCGCTTGGAATATAGAACATTCCACCAATAATCAAGATGAAGTTTACACAATCTACAAGGGTGTCTTCTTGGCTAATTATTAGGGCATCCATAATCTTATAGTGATAGGTGATTCAAAGATTATTATCAATCATGCAAGGATGAAAACTCTCCCTAACAACAATCAACTCAGATCAATTTATTTAGCATACAAAAATAAACTCATAAACTCCACAAGGTTGAGTTTCTCCATTCCCTCAAGGTCAACATCAGAGAGGTGGAATTCTATGCAAATCAGGCTACAAGGAAAAAATCATGGTTTATCATCATCAACATGGTCTCCCGATTTCATCCTATTCCATGAATCATAGCAATGTTTTAATGGCAACAAATTTTTGGGGTTATTTACTCCATTGAAGCCCCTACATATTATCCATCTCTTGAACCATAACATTGAATCAATGTTAAACCAAATTTTTACCATTCCCACTGCGGATACCAGGTCAACACACAAGCCACAAGGGGAGGCACGTGCTTATTTGCAAAGTTTATGATCTATTTGTGCACTAGTATCCCAGGGGTTTTCTATAGAATTCATATTGTTTAGCACTATGGTAAACATTTTGTACCTAAAATCTATGTCTTTTAGTTGGTGGGAAATTTTGATTTTGGGTTGAGCAGTATGGGAGCTCACTCTTTGAATTTGGGAATAGATGTAATATTCTAGCATGTTTACACACTTTTTTAAGTCAATGAAATATTCCCCCTTATATATATATATATATATATATATATATATATATATGCAATACTATATTTGACCATAGGTTTGTGTGGGTAATTATATGCACAAATAGAATAACTTTCCAAGAAGACACGTTAAAATTATCAGGTTAAAAGTGTGTTGTTACATCATAATTTATTGGATGTAGTTGTTCTTTTTGTTGTTACCATCAAAATACATTTTTTTAATGTTCTAGCATAATATACTTCTAGTAAGAATTAAATATCTTCTATACAACATTTTTTTTGTATTATTACTTATACTGGAAATTGAAATTAGAGTTGAATTATCATTGTTGTATTTCTTGGTTATGTATGTAACACGGAAACATGTTCGAGTGTTGACCATCAAATTACATGATGCCAACAAATTCTAGTTAATTAGAGGAATGGGTTCTAGTATTTGTCAATGGTATTATTTCAAATCTTGCAGTATCTCAAGCAATTGGTTATAGTTAAATAAATTTTGGGTTATATTAATGTGTAGGATGTTGTACTATTTCATCATGTCTATGGATTTGGCTTTTGATTCTCTTTTCATTCTTTTGAGTAGGAGGGATGAGTTTTGTACAGTTAGAACTAAATTGTATACTATAATATAAATATCATTGTTAGTTTAATTGGTATCCTTTATTGTAGTATCTAATATGTATGCCATTTCTATACATATGACCTTTATTGCATTCTCATTCTATAACTTGAGTTGGCTAAAATGGGCCCTATAAATAGGAAGAGGGGAATTTAGCAACTTGGCCCAATAAATGAATTTTCCTAGTCATGCAATAAGATTATGCTCCTTATTATGAATCAGTATATGAACCATTTTTCTATAGCAAGATTAGCAAAGTTAATCTTCATAAATTTATGATAGTGACAGAACATATGAACCAATGTAAGAGATGATACAAGTATTATTACTTATTATGAATTACCTAGATGGCATGTACATTAGATTCCTTCTTCATTGTCATAACATGTTCAACATAGCTAGATTAGTTCTCTACTTGTATGGAAGAGGTTATTACATGTGGATGTAGGTTATTACATATGGATTTTCATATGATGTTTGGTTCTCACATATTTGGTTTTGGAAAATGAATGAAGTGCTTCATACTTTTCTGTAAATAATTAAGAAAAAAATTACACTGATTTCAAAAAACAAATGGTGATTTCTTTTTTTCTCCCTAGTCAAATCTGCTTGATGGATTGTATGTTAGTCATTACATGAGACCTCATCATTGAAACTTAACGTACTTGCATTAATTCCTATGGTCATAACCATACTATCCCATGAGTCTGGTAAATAGAACAATAAACTAATACACTTATCTTCATCACAAATCTTAATATCAATAGACAATAATACACTTACCATAGCATTGAATGCATTCAAATACTTTGTCACTAAGTCTCCATATTTCATCCTCGGGTTGTACAAATTCTTCCACAGGAGCAATTTGTTTATCAGGGACTTAGAATGATACAAATCCCCTAACTTATTCCATAATTCCTTGGTTGTAGCTTCCCCTCACACATTCAGTAATACCAAATCTAAGAGACACAACCACATTGTTCTCTTTTCCTTCCAATCCAACTCTTCCTAGTCTTTTGTTAACATTCCTATAGGTGTAGTACATGGATCCACAATGACCCATTGATATTTTTCTACCAACATATCTTCCATCTTGAGCTTCCATGGATCAAAATTTTTCCCATTGAATTGTTTGATCTCTATTTTTTAATTTCTTGCCATTTCTTTTTACCACAAGAATCGTTATTTTAGAGATCCCATTGTAACAATGTTTAACATGGAATTGAGCCAAACCCTTAGACACAAAGGAGTACCCTGAAGCTAATAATTGTTTTGATACCAAATGTATGTTTTAAACATATTACAATAATGCAATGCACACATATTCTTAAAAAAAACATAAAGAACAAAATTGCAATCACACATATACATAGAGATTTACCCTAGAAACCCAAACCGGGAAAACCAACAACCTATTTATAGTCGCACCTCTAATTCTTATTCAGCATACTACTTTGTTGTTTACAATACAATATATAGGATCCTCTGGCATCCAAAAAACCCCTAATTGATTGACCCATATTAGATTACATCATTAATTCCTTAACCAAAATTAGAAAACCATGGGCTGAAATACTTTGTGCCTCTAAACCACCAAGGAAAAAAAATCACCTCCTCCAAAGGCGAAAAACCGCCCAAAAATTTGGTGAATAAATCCCCAAAAAAATATTTCGGGGGCCCTACCCCCGAAACCCCAAATATGGGAACCCACAGTCATGTAAAGAATATAACACATACTAAACATGATACTGGGGAGGATTCTAATATAATCACTTCCCTCAAGAAAAATAAAGGAGGCAATAGAAGGTGAGATGCCAATAACACAACTTTTTGAGACATTATCAGTAGGCGAAGGTTAATATATCTACAAACCTCCCATGGTTTCTACAAGTGGAATAACAAAATAGGAGGCGGACACCAAATATTAGAAAGGATGGATTGAATTCTTATATCAAAATACTTATTCCATTCTAAAACATCAAAGGAGGATGATATTTTTCCATGTTCAAACTCTGACCACTCGCCAATTTGCCAATCATGGGACAACTCTATAATTTCTAGACCCAAAACATTTCACTTTGAAATTTTTTGGTTATACCATCCCGACTTCATGGACAACATAAAGAATTGGTGGATAGAGGAAATTGGAACTAAGGACACAAGTATGTACGGATTGCAACTTTACTCAAAAAAAAAATGGAATAAAGAAGTATTTGGGAATATCTTCCAATCCTAGACTCAACTCAGAAAGAAGATGGAAAACTTAAAAATAATCATAATTAAGTAGAGAAAAACATCAAAAAGAACAACTCAAGAGTAAAACATTCAAACTCAACTCTCACTTAGGACCGAACAAGAAACACTCTGGAGACAAAAATCAAGAATCTAATGGGTCAAAGAGGGGGACAAGAACACTCATTTTTTCCACAATTCCATGTTAAGTCGAAGGACTCACAACCAAATCAATTCTCTCATATCTACCATAGTGGACAGATTGGAAAAGCATGAGGATATTGAAGTCAAGCTCATAACTCACTTTCGTCGTCTCCTCTCGGAACTTCCCATGGACAGAGTAGAAACTATTAAATAAATTACAAGCAACATTTCTTATCTGATTATTGATGAACATAACCTAAGTCTAATGTGGGCTACAACCTTCGAGGGAGTCACCCAAACTATCTATGAAATGGCTACAAATAAATCCCCAGGTCCTAATGGCTTCACTATAGATGTTTTCCAAGTTTGCTAGTTGGTGATTGGTAAAGAGGTACAATAAGTAGTGGAAGAATCAAGAGCCCAAGGAACATCTTCCATGCCTTTAACTCAACCTTTATGGCCCTCATTCCAAAGGATTTGGAAGACCATTCTATAGAAAAATTCTGACCCATATCCCTATGTAATGTGATCTATAAATCATCACTAAACTCATTACAAACTGATTAAAACCAATCATGGCCCAAATAAATTCACAAGATAAAGGAGTCCATGTCAAGGGAAGATAGATTCTATATGGTATTATCATAGCCTATGAAATTATCCACTCCTTGAAAAACTAGTAAATATTTCAGGATGATGTTCAAACTAGACATATCCAAAGCCTATGACCACCTTAGCTGGAAACTCATGGAAACAAATTTAATGGCCTTTGGTTTACGGTCAAATTGGATCTCCTCTACTTGAAACGTCATCTCCTTGGATTTATTCTCCATCCTTGTGTTGGCAGCCCTACAATAATTTTTTCTTTTTAAAGTAACAAATGACAATTCTTGTAGCTGCCTACGCCTCATCCTGTAAATATTGCTATTTGAAGGTGACTATTCTGTTGTAAAAAGGATGTTTTGATTGTTCTATTTTTATCTTGCATTTTCATGATTCATTCATGACTGAAAGCATGAATGAAGCATTGAAACTTAATTTCACATTTTAATTTTGTCTAAGGCTTGGTTTCAAGGGGCCAATGGGTTTACATATTTTCCATTTTAATAAGCTTATCATATACCAATGAAATACCTATGATGAGTTGCTATTTGATTGTATGCTTATCTTTTTATCCTTTGTAAATATATCAAAATTTGTTTGGCATTTGGTTTATGAAAACATATCTATATCCTAGCCTTTGCAAATCGAGTGTACCCATGTCATGTCATGGGAATTAAACACATTAGGATCATATCATGTATATGTCGTGTGGGCTGGCAAAAGGAGTTGATAGGCCACTCATTTCGAGTTAAGAGTATGAGAAGTGGGATGTACTCAAAGAATTCATGACCAAGAGTGTTTAAACCCCATAACTGAGACCTCCATTTGTTTGTTTTGATCGCACAAGCTCTCTGCTTATTTCCTTTTCATGGGATCCGTTCAGGCTTACCCCTCCTACCTCTGTCATCTAAAAACACAATGAACTTGGGTTGCCCTCTGTTTCCATTTGTTCAAACCCTTATGGCCCCCATTGTCTGAGTTGAGCCGAATGGCTCCCAAACTTTGTTGTTGTATGATGATGCGAGTGAAGACCTTAAAAGCCAGGGTTGGGTTATGTTTCTCAAGAAATTCTAAGGTTATAACTTACAAGTGGCCCAAGAGTTTTCCCTTACATTCGATGGATGCAGAGCCAAGGTGGGCGATATTCAATTGGATATCACTGAAGAATTTCTAAGTGAGGCAACAAGACTCCCCCTCACTGGCCAAAAATGGTTTAAAAATTCAAAGTTGGATGAGGTACCATGGAGTTAGTTCATCACGTCTAGGAGTATTCAGTGTTGTGACAAAGGTAAGTCAGTCTCTCTGTTAAATATTAGATGGCATGGTTTATTGGCAGTGTTAAGGCAATTTGTTACTTGTGAAGGTTGTTATGGCCTCATCTTCCTTTATCACATAAGACTTCTCATGCATTTTATCAGTTTCTAATTAAACATGTCATTTTACTTATTAAGAAGTTTGTATAAAATGTTAAATTGATATAAAAGGAAGAACTTGGATTCAAGCTTATTTCACTATGGGTTGATTAAGTTGTTGTTAGTCCATCATATGAAAGTACTTGGTGAAGATTGGGATGCTTTCATAAATCATAATGGATTTGTTACAGTAAACCATGTAGAGGTTCCTGTGGTAGATAAATCTATGCTAGAGAAGCCTCTCGGGCTCTCAAGTGTCGGGCCAGATTTCTTGTATGAAAACCCTTGTGAAAGGGAATTGCTCGATCAATTTGTGTGTGAGCAACAAGATGTCAACTCCAATCTTATTAAAATTCCCGAGCGTGAACAAGTTGTCGGCCCTAATCTTAACATAAAATCCACCAGTGGAAACCCTTCCAAACATTCAAAGAAAAATCAAGACATGCGAGGGTTTCATAACAAAAGGACTGAGAGACTATTTTCGAGGAGCCTATGAAATCGATCAAAAGCTCATGTGAGCTTGATCGAATCGATCGAGCTCCATGAGAGATCTGACTATGAGATTGAAAAATTCCTAGCAAATGAAGACCTGAATTATTCTAAACCGAATCTCAGTCAAACATTCGATTATGTGAATAACCTACCACCGTGCCTGAAGCACAATAAGGAATTCACAAGAATTAAACTTGATCAAAGGCCGACAGTGGATAGTGGTAGTGTTTTAACACGCAGTCATGTGCTTCCTCAACCGATTTCCCCTGCTATACATTGTGAAGTGTGTTTACATTGGATGGGTCTATATTACACAGACATCCCCGTCCTTCAAGAAAAGATCAAGGATCTTACGACTCAAAATGAATCATTAACAAATGAAAACCGTGTTCTCAAGATCAATGCAAAAAGACAAGGAAAATATTTGAAAAGGACTGTTAATATCATAATAATAAAACGTTGATAGTGTCAAATCCGTGATCAACTCTGAGATATTGTGATTCGAATTTGGTTATCAGTTTAATGATAAGATTTTTTTTTTATCTTAGTTGTGCTTTAATTGTTACTTTTCTAATTAATCTAGATTGATTTAGATTTATGTTGTTAATAATAGGACTGGCTACAGAATCGAGAGATTTTGTAGCCAAGTCACTTCTCATATAAAATTTGGAAATTGTTAGTTAAATAAATATCTAATTTTCTCATTTCATTTTTCTTTCAGGATAAAGATGTATCTTGGCTGAGGGCAAGAGATGGACAAGTGATTCCAGAACTTAATAGAATGACATATATGCCTTTTGTCTTTAGCCTTTTTTTTATAATGTTGTTGTTTATGTTTTGTTAGTCCTATTACATGTATAGGTCTGATATCTTTAGATTAAATGATTTGTGATGTGCAGGATGTTTATATTATAAATACCATCTACAACTTTCTTCTCAAAATATAAATGTTGTGATCATATCTTCAATAAAAATGATATGATTTATCTTTGAGTTTTAATTGAATGATAAAATGCATAGGTTTCTTTCAGATTTATCTTGTTGTAACCATGTGTAATTATGAGATCATAGGTTTATGTTTGTGTTTCCTTTTCTGTCATTAAAACCTAAGCTATCAATACACATTCTAAATTTATTTAGAATAGTCATAAGGTTCATTGTAGATTTCTCTCTTGGAGATGGCAGTTGGATGTTTTCCACTCATGTAGATGCTTGGATACACCTCACTAACTCACTGACAGGATAACTTCTTTGTATTTTGTTGTCATTTACATATCACTGAAACTAGAATATATGGTTCAACTTTTTGACTATCCACACGTTCATGTTTCATTGAATTTTTTGCGAGATGTTTTTAGATTTATAAAGGAAAAACAAAAAATATTTTTATGTTCTTTCTTTATCTGCTTCCTAGAAGAATTCAGTTTTCCATTGATTCTCGTAAGTTTCGATTAAAACTTGCAGTTTGTAAATGATGTACATAAATGATATATATATATATATATATATATAT